>SJYR01004671.1:183691-203106 GCA_006410655.1 Kobus ellipsiprymnus
CTTCCCTGTCCCTGGGATTCTCCAGGCAAGAACACTGGAGTGGGTTGCCATTTCCTTCTCCAATGCATGAAAGTGAAAAGTGAAAGTGAAGTCGCTCAGTCGTGTCCAGACTCTTAGCGACCCCATGGACTGAAGCCCACCAGGCTCCTCCGTCCATGGGATTTTCCAGGCAAGAGTATGGGAGTGGGGTGCCACTGCCTTCTCCAAATTAAAAATCCTAAACGATGTCTATTGTATACCTGAATGAATGAATGTCAGCCAGGTATTTTGCACAAATCATTTCAATCAAAAGAAGTCTTTTGAGATATAATTTAACTCGGTGTGAGGACTTAACAGCACAATGCAAATTGTGTCACTGGTTGTAATGCTATTTCAATATGATTAAATGGCATAAGCTATGTATGGTTCACTTCTACACTTCTCTACAATGAATGCAGTTAATTGCAATACCAGAAACAAGGCTAGCCCAATTCCAAGAGCAGTGCTGAGAAAGCCAGTTCTAAACATGTATAAATGTTGCATCTCTGTATATCTGAAGATAAAGAAGACAGACCTCAGCACGCTGACAGGTGAACACTGACAGGTGATGCCTCCTGTTCTGGTCTTAATCAGATATGGCCATGTGGTCCAGATGTTTATATACTTATCTTTTGGCATATTTTCAGTTCAAACCACACATAACTGTAACAGGAAGAAATTCTGTTATAAAAAAAATTTAGTTTTACAGCTTCTGTATTGAATTAGAAGTACAGAAGTAAAGAACAGGAAGAATAGTGCTCTTTAACTTAGACTGCTTATTTCATTTTATGGGCTGTAAAGCAATACAATACATAGCATTATTATGCCCAAATCACCATGAAAATATGGAGGTTTCAGAGGTTAAGTAATCTCTTTGCTGGGAAAATTAATAATTAAATATCCTTGGTAGAGGGATATTTTCAGGACCAATCAGAGTGACTAATATACAAAATATTTTTGGATTAAAAAATAACTAAACAACTTTATGGCATCCAGTCCCATCACTTCGTGGGAAATAGATGGGGAAACAGTAGAAACAGTGTCAGACTTTATATTTTTGGGCTCCAAAATCACTGCAGATGGTGACTGCAGCCATGAAATTCAAAGACACTTACTCCTTGGAAGAAAAGTTATGACCAACCTAGATAGTATATTCAAAAGCAGAGACATTACTTTGCCTACTAAAGTCCATCTAGTCAAGGCTATGGTTTTCCTGTGGTCATGTATGGATATGAGAGTTGGACTGTGAAGAAGGCTGAGCACCGAAGAATTGATGCTTTTGAACTGTGGTGTTGGAGAAGACTCTCGAGAGTCCCTTGGACTGCAAGGAGATCCAACCAGTCCATTCTGAAGGAGATCAACCCTGGGATTTCTTTGGAAGGAATGATGCTGAAGCTGAAGCTCCAGTACTTTGGCCACCTCACGTGAAGAGTTGACTCATTGGAAAAGACTTTGATGCTGGGAGGGATTGGGGGCAGGAGGAGAAGGGGACGACCGAGGATGAGATGGCTGGATGGCATCACAGACTCGATGGACGTGAGTCTGAATGAACCCCGGGAGATGGTGATGGACAGGGAGGACGGCGTCCTGTGATTCATGGGGTCGCAAAGAGTCGGACACAACTGAGCGACTGAACTGAACTGAAGTGAAACAACTTTAAAAGGAAACAATTAATTGATTTGTTACACCAAAGTTTTGGAGATCCACCTTACCATCTATGTTCCTGGTATGGATGGGACAAAGGTTGGTAAAGGCTTCTTTACTAAAGACCACTTCATCACAAGGGCATGTGATGAGCTTGGTCGTGAGCTGGCTGAGGTCCAGCCCACCATCTCTCTTCAGCCCTTTACAGTCTATAAGCAGCAACATCTAACAGAGAGCATGGCAGAAACCAGAGCAATCAAAGCTACTAAATCAAAGACAAGCAGCTTCTAAGTGGAGAGCATGCAGACCAAAGACACTTCCCCACTGCTGTTGAGAAGAAAGAAACCCTCCCACCCCAGACACCATCTGGGGGAGGAGAGACAAGATGTCTCCTTAAATATAGGAAAACCAGTCTCATCAGGGACCTTCAACTAGAGTTGACAAGATAATTATTACCATAAACCTGAGCTAACGTGGGGGACAAATTTTAAATGGGAGAGTCTGCGATTTTAAATGGGAGAGTCTGTGTTAACTTTGTGTAACTTTCAATCCATGCAGACACCACTTGCTACTGCACAAGATGAAATCAGTTATAAAAATAGTTAATATTACATTTATGCATATTTGAATTATAGAGAACATATTTTCAAGCCCACTACAGAAAGAAAATATGTGTATCTTTCCCTGTTTTTAGATGCACAGAGTTGGCACCTCTGTGAACTCTTTCTAATTCCTCCAGCTCAAAATTACTGCTGTGTCTCTTCAATCTGTAAAAACTTTCTTATTGTCTCTAAGTGGGGGCTTCTTGAGAGCAAGTATTGTGTCTTGTTCTTCAATGTCTCTATAAGGTCAAGTAAAGACACATAGAAGGATTTTAACAAACATTGGATAAGAAATGAATGCATGAACAAATGCTGAAAATCACTATGCAGTTAGGGATACTGAGTGGGGAAGGGAGGTGGGGGCACAAATCTGACTGACCCCACTCGGCACAGACTGAGGTTGAGTAAGGAGTCAGAGACACACCAGCTAAAGGATCCAAATACAAAATGCCTTCAAGCCCACTCCGGAGGGTCAGGTCACATTCAATCTCTGCACAAAGCTGTGCCTCAGAAGCTTCTCCAAGGTGAGAAAAAACTGACAGCAGTGCTCTCAGGAGTTCCGCTGAAGGATGTGGATACAGTGATACTCATCAAATAGCGGTATTTCTACTCCCCAGTGACTCACTGTGGCCAATGAAGCGTAGGTGTTGTCACCTGGGTCACCTCTGAGTGGAGGCATGAAAAGCCCAAGTGTGACTCTCTAGTCTCTCTCTTTTTCCTGCCCCAGAGGCTGCATGTTCCAGACGGTGCATGTGCAAGAGCCTCATTAATCACAGACATCTGTAGGTTGTGATGAGTGTGTGTGTGTCTGTAAATGAGTGTGTGTGTGTGTGTGTGTGTGCATTTGTCTCTGTGTGTGTGCGTATGTGTGAGATTTGGGGGTCACTTTTTCCAGCAGCAGAGCAGAGTCTCTTCTGATGGATACAAAAGAGAAAGAAGACTTGAAAAGAAGACAAAATCTGTCACGTGAAGCAGGTACTTCCTGGATCTCCCCTTCCTTCTGTGTCTTCATCCCAAGCTGCTCCCTCAGGTCTCACATGCTTCCTCTGTTGGGCCTGGTTGTTTCTCAGTCACCATTTCTGGCTGACCAACAACTAGATCTAAGTCCTGTCTAAGAGCGCCCGCCCCTGGTGCATGTCCTGTTCCCTTTACGTCACTCTGTGCTGACAGTCAGGCTCAGTTTCCTAAATTTGTCTCTTAGCATCTTGACCTTCATCCTTAAACAGCTCTTCTTTCCTCTGAGTTAGTCAGTTCATCATCTTTGATCCTGTTTTTACCTTCCACCAATCCTGTACTAATGAAAAGGCAGCATGTACTTTCTAAGCCCCCTAAGTTTTTTCTTGATTTCCTGAACAAATTTCATTCCTGGATTTAGTGCTTCATGCACTTGATAAACTACTTCACATCTGGTTAAGAAATGATTTTGCTGAATTTTTTTTCCTCATCTCTAGAAAATGGCTGTTTAAAAACCTATATCCTTGTGAGCACAGCCCTAGGGCTTCCCTCATGGGACTTGGAAGGGGCTGGTGTAAGGAGAGGCTGTGAAAGTGAAGCTTCATTAGCTTCATGATTAATCCACCTCTGCTCAGAGTTGATGTAATGACCAACTCCAGAGCTATTGAGCTCCTGTGGGTGGTCATTCTTAAGCCTCTTAAACCCAAGATTAGTGCCACTGGGATGGCCCTCATAGTTCAAAGGCTGAGTGGTTGCTCAGACTTGAGCTCTATGAACTGATGCTCTATTGCACTTGGACATTGGTGCAGCTGAGCCCAGGCTGCAGACCAGCTTAAGAACACTGGAAACACAGCAAAATGTGTTCCTCCTTTAACATCTAAAAGTCTGTGAATAGATTCTGTTTTCCTTATCATCAAATCCTTTCACATCTGGGCATGCTCTCCAAGGCTCCTACAGGCTGCAGGCATCTGCTGAGGCCCTGCCAAGGCCCAGGATTGGAGTGAGGCCTGTTCCTGTGTATAAGATCTGTATTTCCACTCTCTGTAAGTTAATAGATGCTCAGTTCAGTTCAGTTCAGTCTCTCAGTCATGTCCAACTCATTGCAACCCCATGAATCGCAGCATGCCAGGCTTCCCTGTCCATCACTAACTCCCGGAGTTCACTCAAACTCATGTGCATCAAGTCGGTGATGCCATCCAGCCACCTCATCCTCTGTTGTCCCCTTCTCCTCCTGCCCCCAATCCCTCCCAGCATCAGGGTCTTTTCCAATGAGTCAGCTCTTCGCATGAGGAGCCAAAGTATTGAAGTTTCAACTTCAACATCAGTCCTTCCAATGAACGCCCAGGACTGATCTCCTTTAGAATGGACTGGTTGGATCTCCTTGCAGTCCAAAAGACTCTCGAGAGTCTTCTCCAACACCACAGTTCAAAAGTATCAATTCTTCGGCGCTCAGCCCTCTTCACAGTCCAACTCTCACATCCATACATGACCACTGGAAAAACCATAGCCTTGACTAATAGATGCTCAGCTACTGTTTATTGAATGACTGAATGGTACTATGCTAGACTTTTAAAAGAAAGTATCTTAAATATAAAGAACTAGTTTCGAGGACATCATTTAGCTAACATTGATGTAATGACCAACTCCAGAGCTATTGAGCTCCTGTGGGTGGTCATTCTTAAGCCTCTTAAACCCAAGATTAGTGCCACTGGGATGGCCCTCATAGTTCAAAGGCTGAGTGGTTGCTCAGACTTGAGCTCTATGAACTGATGCTCTATTGCACTTGGACATTGGTGCAGCTGAGCCCAGGCTGCAGACCAGCTTAAGAACACTGGAAACACAGCAAAATGTGTTCCTCCTTTAACATCTAAAAGTCTGTGAATAGATTCTGTTTTCCTTATCATCAAATCCTTTCACATCTGGGCATGCTCTCCAAGGCTCCTACAGGCTGCAGGCATCTGCTGAGGCCCTGCCAAGGCCCAGGATTGGAGTGAGGCCTGTTCCTGTGTATAAGATCTGTATTTCCACTCTCTGTAAGTTAATAGATGCTCAGTTCAGTTCAGTTCAGTCTCTCAGTCATGTCCAACTCATTGCAACCCCATGAATCGCAGCATGCCAGGCTTCCCTGTCCATCACTAACTCCCGGAGTTCACTCAAACTCATGTGCATCAAGTCGGTGATGCCATCCAGCCACCTCATCCTCTGTTGTCCCCTTCTCCTCCTGCCCCCAATCCCTCCCAGCATCAGGGTCTTTTCCAATGAGTCAGCTCTTCGCATGAGGAGCCAAAGTATTGAAGTTTCAACTTCAACATCAGTCCTTCCAATGAACGCCCAGGACTGATCTCCTTTAGAATGGACTGGTTGGATCTCCTTGCAGTCCAAAAGACTCTCGAGAGTCTTCTCCAACACCACAGTTCAAAAGCATCAATTCTTCGGCGCTCAGCCCTCTTCACAGTCCAACTCTCACATCCATACATGACCACTGGAAAAACCATAGCCTTGACTAATAGATGCTCAGCTAATGTTTATTGAATGACTGAATGGTACTATGCTAGACTTTTAAAAGAAAGTATCTTAAATATAAAGAACTAGTTTCGAGGACATCATTTAGCTAACTGATACCTTTGTTTTAAAGGCAAACACTTTAAGCAATTAACAGAGCAAAATTTGATTTTCAAAAAGAAGGTGCATATCACCACCAGATACATCACAACAAACTCTGCAAATCTCTATCTCTAAGGATACACAAGTCAAACCACAACACACTCACATGTGGCTTCTTATTAAGTCTTAACCAGAACCAACAGAGGAGACAGGGTATTGGGATGATTTATCATTTGGCAGTTTTTCAATAAAAACCACGCAGGAACATCACAAGGGGAAATTTTGCAATTAAAAAAGTACAGCTGCACCATCTATATGATATAAGGAAGGAGATGAGGTGCAGAAAGAGTTCTTTGGCTTATAATAACAGACAAACTAAATAGTTTTTCACTTTGTGAAAGGAGAGTCCTCTGGGGCTGATCTTGAAGGATGCTGTAGAGACCAGGACAACTCGACTCTTCTGTACAACAGTTAGAACTGTGAACTGATGATTCTGGATAATGATGTGCTTTGATTTTTTTTCTCTTTACTTTTTTGTGAATCTACTGTATGTTTTTACATTTTTATTGCAACTTGGTTCATATAAAATATCTTATAGACACAGTAGTCTCTATTACACTGATAACCAATTAATTTCAATCACATACAAAAGCTCTACCTTTTGATCCCCTCCCTACACTTTCTGTTTTTGATGTCAGAATTTACCTCTCTTTATATTGTATATCACTAACAAAATATCTTTCTCTATAGTTATTTTAATACTTCCCTGGTGGCTCAGACAGTAAAGCATCTGCCTACAATTCGGGAGACCCGGGTTCCATTCCTGGGTCGGGAAGATCCCCTGGAGAAGGAAATGGCAATCCACTCCAGCACTCTTGCCTGAAAAATCCCATGGACAGAGGAGCCTGATAGGCTACAGTCCATGGGATCCCAAAGAGTCAAACACGAATGAGCGACTTCACTTTCACTTTCACTTTCTAGACTAGAGCTAACTGGTTAACACACTACCATATTCAGTGTATTCTGTATTGGATTACACATTTACATTTACAAGTCTGTTATATAATTTCACTTCTTTCATGTAATAATTAACATCCTTCATTTAGCTTGAAGAACTCGCTTCGGCAACCTTGTAAGGCAAACCTGTGTTGGTGAGCTCCCTCAATGTTGTGTGTTTGGGAACGTCTTTATCTCGTCTTCATTTCTGAAAGACAACCTTCCTGAGAAAAGTGCTCTTGGCTGGCAGGTTTACGCTCATCAGTTTGAGTATATCATCCCTTCCTCTCCTGGCTTGACAGGTTTCTTCTCAGAAGTCCACTGATATTCTCAAGGGAATTTCTTTTTTGTGAGCATTTGCTTTTACCTTGATGCTTCTAAAATTCTCTCTTTGGCTTGATTATAAACAATGTGTCTTAGAGACGATCATTTTGAGTGAACTCTGAGGGGCTACATGAACTTGGATGCCTAAGTCTCATCAGATGTGTAACTTATCTGGCATTATTTAAGTACAATCTCTGTCCCCTTCTCCCTCTCTTCTCCTTCTGAGACTCCAATAATGTGCAGGTTGTTACTGTGAACATTATCCCAAAGTTCACACAGATTCTTTCACACCTTTTCATTCTTTTTTCTTATTCGTCCTCCGGCTGTCTAATTTCAATTTTCTTGTCTTGTGCCTCAAAGATTCTTCTGCTGTTGCTGATGCTCTCTGTAGCATTTTTTATTTTGTTGCATTTCATTCATTGTAATCTTAAGCAACAGAACTTCTGTTTGGTTCCTTCTCTTTTTTTGCCTCATTGCACAGCTTGAGGGGTCTCTTTTTTTGCCTCATTGCACAGTTGCCTGACCAGGATAGAATATAGGCACAGCAGTGAAATCATCGAATCCTAACCACTAAACCATCAGCAAACTCCCTGTTTGCTTCCGTTTTGTGATTTCAGTCTCTGTACAGGAAAAAAACAAAACAAAACAAAACAAAAACTGAATTTATCCTGCGGAGCAACCCAGAGCCTGGGCACAACCACTCTGTGCTCTGGGACCCGCAAACTGCCAGTAGGAGACGGCATGCTACAGCTCCTGACGCCTGTGCACCTAGAGCCTGTGCTCCACAGCAAGATAAGCCCCCACAGGGAGGCCCGCTGTCCACAAAGCAGAGCAGCGCCTGCTTGCTGCAACTAGAGGAAGCCCGTGGGTGTCAACAAAGACCCAGGGAAACCAAAAATTGAAAACAACAATAATAATAATAAATAATCATTTTCCAATCTTATTTTGTTCAAGTATTCTTTCCCTGGATTTGATTGTTTATCTGTGTTTTTTGGAGTTCCCTGAGCTTCTTGGTGGGTATACTTTGTTTCTTTCATCATATGTCATTGATTTCATCACTTCCCAGTGGTGAGTAGCCATGTGAGCTGCCCTGGGAGAACTCCTGGGCATCTTCTAATCCCCAAGCACAGCCTAGAACTGAAGACTGCAAGTGTGACTGTAGGTTGGAGCCCTGGACACCGTGCAGAGCCATCAGCCAGGGACTGGGTGGGTTCAACTCACAACCAGGCCAGCACTCTCAGGTCTTATATTAGTTCAGCAGCCTCTCCACATGTCCACAATGGAATTGGGGGGGAAGGAGGTGTTGTGAAATGTAATCTTTACTTGGCCACTCCTACATGACAGCTCTCTCTACCCTGAAGAATCACAGCAGGATCACATTTACTTTTTCAGTAGTAACCAGATTAAAGCAATCTTGAAACAGTTTGTTTTTCAGAGGAGCCAATTAGTCTGAAATTCTTCCTTTAAGAATTCAATCATATCAGGCCCCTCCATCCACATCTTTGAAACGTAAGTAGACAAACATACCTGATTTTCCCATCTATCCCTTCTTCTGGATCCCCTCTGTCTAGGTCTCCACTTTCATGCCTTCTTGTCCCACATGGATTCAGGCTGTGGGTGAGCACTAATTTGCCATCCATCAACTTTGAAANCCTGGGCACAACTACTCTGTGCTCTGGGACCCGCAAACTGCCAATAGGAGCCGGCATGCTACAGCTACTGACGCCTGTGCACCCAGAGCCTGTGCTCCACAGCAAGAGAAGCCCCCACAGGGAGGCCTGCTGTCCACAAAGAAGAGCAGTGCCTGCTTGCCGCAACTAGAGAAAGCCCATGGGTGGTCAACAAAGACCCAGGGAAACCAAAACTTGAAAACAACAGCAATAATAATACTAAATAATCATTTTCCAATCTTATTTTGTCCACATATTGTTTCCCTGGATTTGATTGTTTATCTGCATCTTTTGGAGTTCCCTGAGCTTCTGGGTGGGTATACTTTGTTTCTTTCATCATATGTCATTTATTTCATCACTTCCCAGTGGTGAGTAGCCATGTGAGCTGCCCTGGGAGAACTCCTGGGCATCTTCTAATCCCCACGCACAGCCTAGAACTATGAAGACTGCAAGCGTGACTGTAGGTCGGAGCCCTGGACACCGTGCAGAGCCATCAGCCAGGGACTGGGTGGGTTCACCTCACAACCAGGCCAGCACTCTCAGGTCTTATATTAGTTCAGCAGCCTCTCCACATGTCCACAGTGGGATTGGGGGCAGGAGGTGTTGTGAAATGTAATACTTACTTGGCCACTCCTACATGACAGTTCTCTCTACCGTGGAGAATCACAGCAGGATCACACTTACTTTTTCAGTAGTAACCAGATTAAAGCAATCTTGAAACAGTTTGTTTTTCAGAGGAGCCCATTAGTCTGAAATTCTTCCTTTAAGAATTCAATCATATCAGGCCTCTCCACCCACATCTTTGAAACGTAAATAGACAAACGTACCTGATTTCCCCATCTATCCCTTCTTCTGGATCCCTTCTATCTAGGTCTCCACTTTCTTGCCCTCTTGTCCCATGTGGATTCAGGCTGTGGGCAAGCACCAATTTGCCATCCATCAACTTAGAGAGAGAGATGAGCTGATATAATTTGCTCAGAAGGATAGATACTTGGGCAGAGAAGAAATGGCAACATTCTGAAGAAACAGTAGGCAGGGATGGAAAGAATGTATTTATAAGGATTTGGTAACCAACTAGNCTTAGAGAGAGAGATGAGCTGATATAATTTGCTCAGAAGGATAGATAATTGGGCAGAGAAGAAATGGCAACATTCTGAAGAAACAGTAGGCAGGTTTGGAAAGAATGTATTTATAAGGATTTGATAACCAACTAGACATGGGAGAAGAACAAGGAGGAATATACATCTGCTTGAGGAATAAACAGATCAAGTAACCTAGGGAATGAGAGATGAAAAGGCAGAGGTAGTTACCTAGAGTTTTAATTGATCCATGAACACTTAAGCAGGATAAGGAAAGCTGTATCCATTCTCTCCCACCAGCAAATTCCTACTTTGAAACCCACACCCAAGTCTGGTGCCCAAGACCAGATTAAAAACAGGTGATGTGACATCTCAGGGAAGAACATACAGGAATGTTCGGGATTGGGTTTTTCCATGAGTTTGTGAAATGAAAATGTCTCCCGCCACATCAATAAACAAGAAATGTCACAGCCATCAATGATTTCTGGTCTCCAGTTGTGAGTGAAGGCTCCCAAAACTGATCCAGGGGATGCTGCCACCCCCCATGGTGATTGCTGAGGAGCTGGGGAATGCAAGAAGCAGCCATCTGCCGCTCCTTAAGGTGAACAGGGAACCAGGGTTGGCCCCAGATAGTTGAGCTGCATGTGGAAGAATTGAATCCAGTGAGTCCAGAGGCTTGCATCTTCCCACACATAGAACGCTACATTCCTTAACTTGGTACCTGATCTTTGATGATCAGACTTCCTGCTCCCTTTGTTGCAAACTTGTATACAGCCTGACTTCCCCTGCTGCCTCTGTGGAGCAGTTTTCTCAGAGCTACTGAGATGCTGTCTGCTGAGCTTACAGTCCTAAGCATTCCCACCAAATAAAATAACTCTACCAGGTTCTGACTGTACTTTTTGGTCAACAAAGTCATCTTGCTAGGAAGGAGGGTGTGAATGTGGACCAAGTTTAGATACCTTTTCTAAGCAAGAGTGACCTGGAGCATCTGTGATCCCGGGCAAATTCGTGGCCTCGTTAGCCTTTGAAGGAGGTGAGAAAACAGGGCAGTGCACTCATTGTGCATTTCCTTTGAGGTAAATGGTGTTTGAGGACCAATCCTCTAAAAGCATTTGACAAGGAACTTGGTAATAATTTACAAAGCAAAAAAAAAAAATTTACTTTATTCAGAATATTTCATTTTGAGCATTTTCCATACAACACAATCACAGGTCAGCACTATTCTATTGAGATACAGGCAATTAGAATATCTGCGGCATGATCTTGTATTTAACACAACTTCATGGAAAAGTCACTGTGGATGTTCCCAGGGCACTTAGTTCAACATCATCATACCCAGGGTCCCCTTTCTCCCCCTGGAGCAGCCAGGGGCTCTCTTCTCCTTCCCCAGGATCAGCTTCCTCTCTAAAGACATTTAGAGAAGAGCCTGAAAGAGGAAAGAGAGGTACGATTTAGAACAGAGACAAGGGGGCCAGACAGTGAGGAGGAAGCAAGTTAAGCAAGTGGTGATGAGAAAGCATCCCTGGGACCCAGGGGAGGGCAGGGAGGCTCAGACTATTTCATATCAGTTACAGTGAGGATGGATCCCAGCTGTCCTCTCAGATCCAGTCCATTTACTCTCTGGGGCCTCAGCTTCTGAGGAAACCCTGCATCATAGGAGACCTGTGCTCACACAGGAGCTCTGAGAAGACCTGCCTCCAGGCAATGAAGTGCTAGTTATTCAGTTGTGTCTGAATATTTGCAACCCTATGAACTGTAGCCCGCCAGGCTCCTCTATCCATGGGATTCTCCAGGCAAGAATACTAGAGTGGGTAGCCATTCCCTTCTCCAGGGGATCTTCCTGATCCAGGGCTCAAACCCGGGTCTCCTGCATTGCAGGCAGATTCTTTACCATCTGAGCCACCAGGGAAGCCCATCAAACGCATGAGATTACCCTGTATGAGATTCTCAAATGCATGAGAAACTGTCACGAGGCTGGACACTGAGGAACTCAAATTCACCCTTTCCAGGACAGAGACCAAAGATTACATGGGATCAGCTAACTCCACTCACCTGTCTCAGACTTCATCCCATCTTCCTTCTCTGGGAGCACTTCCTCCTCTCTCCCCTCAGAGGTCGGAGGAGCCCCAGGCACTGGTACCTCTTCAGCATCATCATAACCCTCACCAAGGGCATAGGTCTTCTGATCTGGGGCTTCGGAGGGCAGAGCAGGGGTCAGATGAAACCAGAGTAAGTGGGTTGGTCTGGGAAATACCTAAGATCCCTTCTGACCCAGAGTTTCTGAGCTGCTAAATAGAGGCACCAGTCACTCCTTGTTTCAAAAGATTTTTTTCTCTTAGACCATGTTTCATTTTGATGTGTCCATAAACCAAAACATGACTTTACATATCTTAATATTTCCTGACTGAAAATATAGATCTCAAAGCAACTCTCTCACCATTGAACATTACTAAAGTATTTTGTCAAACTGTGCTTTACAGATGTTATTTTTACAACCAGTGTGTGTCTCTTGTGATTCTGAACACAGAGAACCCAGCCCCAAATGTGAGACATCACAGAACAGCCAGAGAAGGAGAAGGACAGACCCGATCTGGGCACAAAGGATCCCTCTGGTCCATCAGAGGAAGACTGTTCCCCTTACATCTCCTCTCTATGAGGAGGGAAACTCTCCTCCGCAACACTCAGCTGAAGCAGGTCCACCTCTATTACCTGGAGCGGATCTGGAGTCATGGCTGTCCTCACCACCTGACAGGAAGCCTAAAGTGGAGAAGAACATCACACAGAATGACCCTCCCCACACCCACAGGACCTGAGTTAAGGCTGAGAAGGGACAGGTCTGGCTCTTGCAGAGTAGACAGAGGCTGGGGGCCCCTGGGGCTGTGAGAGGCCATCCTGCCACTTCGGAGAGCCGCCTCTGTGAGCTTGGGGAACGTGTGGGGTCTGCAGATGCTGAGGAAATGCCCACACCCAGTGGGTGTGACAACCAGAGGTCCCAGGAGGGCAGACAGAGACACCCACCTGGGCTGCCCAGAAGACCCTCCTTCTGAGTCACAAGGTGGTCGAGCTCCTCATACACGGCTTCAGCAAGAGCATCTTCATAGCTGGATAAGGCTGAGAGATCCCCCAGCAGGTCAGAGATGCCGCCCCAGCCACCCTGACCCAGCAGGCTGAGAGATGCCCAGCAGGTCAGAGAAGCCGCCCCAGCCACCCTAACCCAGCAGGCTGAGAGATCCCCTAGCAGGTCGAGCTGCTTCCCCAGATACCCCGGTCCAGCAGGCCCACCCTTTATCTCCCTGATGTTCACACGGAGGCTGCCTGGATCTCCGCATTATCCTCCACCCCATGCACCATGAAAGCACCTTCTCCCCTCGTCTGACCTGAATTCACAGCTCAGCCCCAACTCTGTCTGCTCTCATAGGAGAGGCCATGGCTTATGAGAGTTCTCGCCCCAGTCCTAAGAACCTCTGTCTACTCACCCCTTAGAGCTCAGCACGGAGTGCATGAAGTTCTTCAGACTCACAACAGAGACCTGGCCCAGGTTCCCCTCCTCACACCTGCCCCATCTCCTGCCTCCACACACTCTCCCTGGTCCCCAGGTCCCCCTACAGCCCACCTCTGCGCTCTGCTCTCCATCTGAACACCTGAGTCACCAGGATGACGAGGACCAGGAAGAGAAGGGACCCCAGGATGAGGCAGAGGACCCCAGGCAGGGAGAAGATGCCAGGGAGAGGACTTGAAACTGGTCTGGACCCTAAAGAGAACAAGAAAACAAGGTGTGGAGAAGGTCCTGGGCACAGAGAAACCCCCTGTGCCAGCATTTCCAGGCACTCCAGACAATGGCGTCCCAGCCTCAGACACAGGTGCACTGACAGTGACCTGGCTCCCCCAGGTCTCATCCTGAGATGGGTCAACTCCACTCCAGCCAGTGTGGCCCCAAAGCAGAGCTGGGGATTGTCAGGGAGCTGCCCTGCCGAGACAGCCTCTGAGGACCCGGCTCATCTCTTCTCCTTGGGCTTCAGGAGACAGAGCGTCAAACAGTCCTGGGACCCGCACCTCACTGATGAGGAGCAACACTCAGGGGCCGATGGGAGAACCTTAGATTCTGCAACATAGGAAACAGTCTCCCTTGGACCCCAGTCATGAGAAAAATGTGGCCCCAGGAACCAAGGCAGAGGAGTTCCCCATCATAACGCCCTGGGCTCCTCCCCACCAGCCAGGGCTCCTCAGGCTCTTTCCTCTCCTGAGCTGTCAGAGAGCCACAGAACAGGTCCCCAGACCTGAGTATTCTCTCCTGCCCATGGGTGTTCACAGTACCTGCTGGAGTCGGGGGCAATGTTGTCCTTACACCTAAAGAGAAAAACAGCAGTGTGAGGAAAGGGAATTGGCCAGAATGCAGGCAAATTCATTTTTCCCTCGTGAGCCTGAAATCACCCCTCAGTCTCCACAACACCAGTGTCCAGTCCTCCCAGCTCCCCCATCCTAGATCAGAGCCCCAGGACCTGGACACTGTCTGAATACAAACTTCCTACCACGCCCAGTCCAGCCCACTGCCCTTGTGCTACCCCAGCTCACCCAGGGTGGACCCCGAGCCCCTCACTCACCAGAGCACCTCACACCAGCATCCTCCTCGTGCTTGCAGTCGCTCTGCCCCCAGGGCTCCGCAGCACAGTCCCACAGGGAGGACTCCCGGCCCCCGCACCGCACCTCATCCAGCCAGATGCTCCCATTTCCAGGGCCGAATGTCGCGGCCCGCACGGCTTCCAGGGCCTGGCCACAGCCCAGCTGCTGACACACCACCTCGGCCTCTGCCAGGCTCCAGGAGTCATCGCACACGGTGCCCCAGGAGCCGCTGTGCCAGACCTCCACCCGCCCTGAGCACTCGCTGCCTCCTCCCCTGAGCCGGAGCTTCTCCCTGTCTGAAAAGGCAGCAGCCCCTCCTGTGACTCCCTGCTGGGAGGAAGGAGCCCCTGGGAGCCACAGGGGAGGGGGCGGGCTGACGCACCTGTGCAGGGGGCAGCAGTTGGACAGCTCTTGGGCCTTCTTCCTGCAAACAACAGGGAAACACTGGATCAGGAATAGCTGGGGGTGGTCTTGTCCCCAAATAAGATGATCTAAGGCCCTTGGGTCAGTGCAAATGACACGTGAAAACAAGGCTCATTCATTAACTCCTGGGCTGAAACATTCACTGCATCTGATCACCAGCTGAAATTGCTTTAAATATTTACTTGTTTATCAGTCTTCACATCCCACAGCAAATATAAACATAGCCATCTACGAATGTACACACACTCCTCTGAATGAAAGGTCCATTAGAAGAAGGACCTTGTATATCTTATATGTGCCATGTTTCTGCTATTAGGACAGCGCCTGCACATTGTATGCACTCATTCAACAGATATCTATGGAAAACCTTTTCTAAATACCTAGATAAGGGCTTGATAAATAGTTATTGAATGAATGAATAGATGAATAAAAGTCAGTAAAATAAAACTTCTTTAAATTCACGCTAATCAGTGAAATAGTAAACCATATATCAGTGACTGGTAATAGCCTATGATAATAGCTCATTTCATAAATGATCAGTCCAGAACAGAGTTAATTTATACTCAAAATCTCACATATGTAATTTTAATGGAAAATTATTAGATAGATTATAAGCTGCTCTTACCTACTATTCAGTGTGACAAGTGGGCAAGTGAAGACTACTGTTGTAAAAGGAAACTCTTTTTTAAATTTATTTTTAATTGGGAGATAATTGATCTACAATTCAGTATTGGGTATGTGTGTGTGTGTTAGTTGCTCAGTCGTGTCTGACTCTTTGTGACCTATGGAATGCAGCCCACCAGGCTACACTGTCCACAGGATTTTCCAGGCAAGAATACTGGAGTAGATTGCTATTCCTTTCTCCACTGGATCTTCCCTATCCAGGAATCGAACCCAGGTCTCCTGCACTGCAGGCAGTTTCTTTGCTGTCTGAGCCACCAGAAAAGCCCATAGTGTTGGTTAGGAATCTCTTTAAAAAGGAAATAGACAGGAAAGACTTAGTAGAATTCTAAGAAGATATATGTACACATATATGTACACACTGAGTAAGGCAGAAATTTTTGCAAGAGGGTAAAAAAAAAACCTACTGAGAAAAATTTGCATTGAGAAGATGCAGAAATAACAAACAAAAGGCTGAAAAGTGTATATAAAAGAATTGAAGCTGAGAGAAATAAATACAAATTCAAAGCAACACAAAAAAACAGAAGGGTAAATAGTAGCTGTCATAAAGTATCAACATTTGTATATTCTTTCCAGATCATCCTATCAAACCTCCTACCCACTCTATGCAAAGAATCTCTGAGAAAATGATGGCAGGACCTTTGTGAGCGGGTTGCTCATTTTCATGGTCAAAAACTTTACCACCTCTCAATTCTCAGTGTTTAATTGTAGGTAAATATCATCAATAAAAGGTCTAATAGTTTAATGCCTCTTTGGCCTCAAATGGAAAAGACAGAGAAATGAAAAAAGAGAGGCAAGGAAGGGAGTGAGCCTCTGCTTTTGAAATATCTCTTGCCACATTCTTAGTGGTGGGTTTCAGGCAACAGCCAGCATACCATTCAAGGTGTACCTGAATGGGGTGTGTGTGTTTGTGTATGTGGAGGGGGAGGGAAGGAGAGAGAGAAACAGAGAGAGAGAAATGTTGAAGGAAGTAAGGTGCTATGGTTTAACTATTTGTCACCCTCCCCAACATTTATTTATTTCATTCAACATTTATTTTCAAAATCCCAATTCCCAATGTAACAACATGTAGTGGTGGAGCCTTCTCAAACTCTTCCAAAAACAGAAGAAAGAAACACTTCCAAACTCATTTTATGAGGCCAACATTATTCTGATACGAAAACCAGATAAGGACACCACAGGAAAATAAAATTATGGGCTAATACTCTGATAAATATAGGTGCAAGAATCCTCAACAAAATATTAGAAACCTGAATTTGACAATACACTAAAAGAATCATATGCCATAATCAAGTGATGTTTGTTCCAAGGATGCAAGGATAATTCATCATTCACAAACTAATCAATGTGATATACCAAATAAAGAAAATGAAGGTAAAAATCATATCTCAAAGGATGCAGAAAATGTTTGACAAATTCAAAATCCATTTATGATAAAAACTCTATTACAAAGTAGTTATAGAAGGATTGCATCTCAATATAATTAAGGCCATATGAGAAGTTCACAGCTAGCATCATATTTGACTGTAAAAAAACAAAAGCTTTTCCTCTGAAATCAGACACAAGACAAACTTATCTACTCTCACCACTTCTATTCAACTTAGTTTTGGTAGTCCTGTCCAGATCCATCAGGCAATAAAAAGAAAATCAGACATCCAGATCTGAAAGGAAGAGGCAGAACTGACACTATCTGCACATTGAAAAGTGAAAGTGTTAGTCGCTCAGTCGCGTCTGACTCTTTGCGACCTCAAGGATTGTAACCTGCCAGGCTCCTCTGCCCATTGGGATTCTCCAGGCAAGAATACTGGAGTGGGTTGCCATTCCCTCCTCCAGGGGGTCTTCCTGACCCAGGGACTGAACCCGGGTCTCTTGCATTGCAGATGGATTCTTTACCATCGGAGTCCTGAGAAGGAGACTCCCCTACATGATATTATATGTAGAAAACACTAAAGACTTCAGCAAAAATATGAGGAGTAATACACTCCGTAAAGTTGTAGAAGAAAAATCTATATTAAAAAATCAGTGGCATTTCTATGCACTAACTACAAACTGCCATGAGGAGAAACTGAGAAAACAATTCTATTTACATTTGCATGAAAATGAATAAAATATCTAGGAATAAATTTAACCAAGGAGGTGAAAGACCTGTACACTGAAAACTATAAGATATTGATGAAAGTTACTGAAGAAGACTCAAATAAATGGAAAGATATTCTGTGCTCATGGATTGGAAATCTAATATTATTAACATGCCCATACTACCCAAAGCAATCTACAGATTCACTGCAATCCTTACCAAAATTTCGATTGGAAATTTTCACAGATACAGACAAACAATCCTAAAATTTGCATGGAACCACAAAAATGCTGAATACCAAAGCAATCTTGAGAAAGAGTAATAAAGCTGGAAGTGTCATACTTCCTGTTTTCAAACTGTATTACAAAGCTATATTAATCAAAACAGTATGTTGTTGCTATAAAAATGGACACAGAGATCCATGGAACAGAATAGAGAGCCAGAAATAAACCCACATTTGTATGGTCAATTAATTTTTGACAAAGAAGCCAAGAACATACCATGAGGAAAGGACAGTTTTTTCAGTAAATGGCATTTGGAAAAGCAGACAGCCACATGCAAAAGAATGAAACTGAACCACTATCTTACATCACACACAAAAATTAACTCAAAATAGATTAAAGACTTGATCACAAGTCCTGAAGCCATAAAATTTCTACAGGAAATAAACAGAAAATAAAATCGTTGACATCAGTCTTCGTGAGGATTTTTTGGATTTGACACCAAAATCAAAGGGAACAAGAGTGAAAACAAGCAGTTGGGACCACATAAGGCTACAATGCTTCTGCCCAATTAAGGAAATCATCAACAAAATGAAAAAGCAACCTATGGAACTGGAGAAAATATTTCCATATTATATTTCTGATAAATATTATTATCCAAAATACACAAGGAACTCACGCAACTCAGTAGCAAAAATCAAACAATATGACTTTCAAAAAATGGGCAGAGAAACTGATAAATATTTTTTTAAAGAATACATACAACTTGCCAATAGGTACATGAAAACGTGCTCAACACTACTAATCATCAGAAAATACAAATCAAAACCACAATGAGATATGACCTCATATCCTCTAGAAAGGCTTTTATCAAAAAGAAGAAATAACAGGAGTTGAGGAGAATGTGAAGAGACAGGAAAGCTTTTGCACAGTTAGAGGGAATGTAAGTTGAAGCAGCCCCTATGGAAACAGTATTGAGGTGCATCAAAAATTAAAAATAGAACTGCCATACGATTTAGCAGTTTCACTTTGGGGTATTCATCTGAAGGAAACACTAACTTGGAACCCAGTGTTCACTGCAGCAGCAGCAATATTTGTTCAGTTGACAGGTTGTGTCCGACTCTTTGCNAGCCCCTATGGAAACAGTATTGAGATGCATCAAAATTTAAAAATAGAACTGCCATACGATTTAGCAATTTCACCTCGGGGTATTTATCTGAAGGAAATATTAACTTGAAAACCCAATGTTCACTGCAGCAGTATTTGTTCAGTTGACAGGTTGTGTCTGACTCTTTGCAACCCCATGGACTGCAGCACGCCAGGCTCCTCTGTCCTTCACTATCTCCCAGAGTTTGCTCAAATTCATGTCCACTGAATTGGTGATGCTATCTAACTATCTCACACTCTGTGGCCCACTTCTCCTTTTGCCTTCAGTCTTTCTCAGCATCAGGGTATTTTCCAAAGAGTCAGCTCTTATCAGGTGGCAGAAGTACTGGAGCTTC
>SJYR01004672.1:0-12434 GCA_006410655.1 Kobus ellipsiprymnus
TTTCTGTTACCTAATCTCATTTTAGAGATGAGTATGATCTAAATATAAAACCTGGGAATCTAAACTCATTTATTTTCTACTGTAACCACAAGTCATAAATAACCAGAGGGAATCTTTAAATATGGAGACTGAACATGCTAAAAAGTTCTTCCCATTTTTCCTGAAAGGGATATCTTTGAAAAAAAATTTTAATTGTAGTAAAATACATGTGAAATTTACTAGCTTAACCATTTGTAAGTACACAGTTCAGTGGTATTTAATACATTCACATTATTGTACATCTCTGCCTTCTAGCCACAGAACTTCTTTCATCTTGCAGAACTGAAACTCTACCCACTAAACAACTCCCCACTCCCAGCAGCTCCTGGCACCCACCATTCTACTTCCTGTCTCCATGCGTTTACTACTCTAGGTAGCTCATATTAGTAGAATCATACAGTATTTGTCTTTTGTGATTGGCTTATTTCACTTAGCTTAATTTCCTCAAGGTTCATCTGTACTGTAGCATGAGTCAGAACTTCCTTCCTTTCTAAGGCTGAATAATACTCCACTGTGTACATATATGCACCACATTTTATTTATCAATTCATCTGTCAATGGACCTTTGGGTGCCTCCACCTTTTTGCTACTGAGAATAATGCTGCTATGAACACACAAGTACAGGTATCATTTCAAGATCTTTCTTTCAATTCTTTTGGGTTTATACTCTAAAGTAGAATTGCTAGATCATATAATAATTCTATCTTTAACTTTTTCGAGAAATGACTACTTGTTTTCCACAGTGGCCATACTATCTTACATTCCTACCAGCAATGGACAAGGATTCTAATTTCTCTACATCCTTGCCAATATTGCCAACCCATTTTGTTTCTTTCTCTCTTTCATTTTTCTTTTTGATAGTAGATTTCTTAAAGGGTGTGCGGTGGCATTTCACTGTAGTCTGTAAAGCTGTATCTTGGTTTCAAAAGTACTTAGACATATACATTACCATGTGTAAAATTAGATAGCCAGTGGAAATTTGCTGTACGAGCAGGGAGCTCAAAGCCAGTGCTCTGTGATAACCTAGAGGGGTGGCATGAGGTGGGAGATGGGAAGGACGTTCAACAGGGAGGGGACATATGTATACCTATGGCTGATCCATGTTGATATATGGCAGAAACCAAAAGAATATTGTAAAGTAATTATCTTTCAATTAAAAGCAAATTAATTAGAAAAACAAGAGTACTTAGAGTAATTCCAGGTATTTTAGAGGCCATGGGTATAGCAACAGCTGTACTCAGTCGTAAGACCCAAGCCCACGTTCTCCTTCCCTTTGGGTGCCATATTGAGATGCTTCCTAAGACACAGGCATTTCAGGGCACATTAAACCCACATTCCAGAAAGCACAATTGCCTGGATCACTTTGTCTCATCTCCTCTCTGTTTTTCATTTCATGAGGGTATTTATCTGGGTTTCCTTTGATGGGCAGATGATTATCAAGTATATAAAATAAATTCAAATTCCTTTTTTAAAAATCAGTAAGTCTATCAAAGGAGAGGGCAGGATGGAAGATGAGGATACAGGATCTAGACTGCCCTTGGCTTGTACCTGGAGGATAGTAATGTCTCCGTAAATATTCACTGAATTATGTTGAGTGAATGAACCACAAGGAATGACATGAGTGTCTACTGTGTATATGAATCAAGTCTCCAAAACACTCCCTGAAAGTTACACTTCATTAAGAAGCAGAATAAAAGAAAACAGAATCAGAGTCCAGGAAAAGACTGGCCAATGGCCAATTCAATGCTCCACAATCACAGCAGTCACATCTGGGTCTATGTGATGCACTTCACACTTAGGGACCTATTTTGTCCTCACAACAGCTCAAGGGGTTGGTACTGTTAGTTACCTTGTAAGACAGAGAAAACTGAGGTGCATAGAGACAGACTTCTCAGTTACCTGCTCTGCCTCACTATTCGATACCGCCTCCCTGGTGAAAATTATTTACTAATGGATGAACTGTCAAAGTCTCCCCAGCATCTATATACCCTGTAATTATCAAAGCTCAACAGTTTCACAGAAAGTCCTCCAAGGAGATAATCTCCTTTGAAAAGATATCCTCATTTCCCACAGTGAAATTCCATCTGTAAGACACTTAAAAGTCATGTTTCCCTATAGGAACCTCTCCAGTGCTAAACAAATGATTTATCCTTTTGTTCTCAGAATTATGTGGTTATCAGTGGATAAAACTGTGGCAACTGAGGGAGACTGAGTCCAGAAATCTATCTTAGTAAGTTATTAAATCACATGCACACAAAACTAACGAATGAACACAGAAACAAAACATGTGTCCGATGAAAATGTCTGTTGAAAATACCTGATTCTAAAACTGTGCTCTATTGGGGAAAAAAGGATCAACCCTTTGATGTAATTCAAAAAAAAAAAAAAAGCAAATTAAAAGCAATTAAACTTAGATATGTTATAAAAAGAACAATGTGACAATGCTCTGCTGTGCATACCTGAGGTGCAACAGACAGTTTCTTCCTTAAATCATGAAGTCCAATGTTGGTTGTACTGATCCCATCAATCTGAATGCCACCTTCGGGTTCTGACAATCTAAGAAGAGCAGCGATGAGGGAACTTTTTCCCGCTCCTGTTCTTCCCACAATGCCACACTGTAAAGAGACCAAGGGGTTTAAGAATTAACAACAAACCTAGGAGACACCGTGATTGTTGAATAAAGAATAGTCTGTAGTTTCTCAAGCATGATCTTGGTGACATTTTGGGTCAGATAATTCATTGTTGGGGGGTCAGGAGACTGTCATGCATATTGTAAGATGTTTAACAGTACCCAAGAACTCTACCCACTAGGTACCAGTTTCAATCCCAAAATTGTGGCAATCAAAAATGGCAGATATTCACAAATGTCCCTGGTTGAGACCACCATTATCCCAAGCATATAGAATATAAACTAGAGTGATTTTTATACCTTCTTAAGATTGTTGCTCAGCTGGTAAAGGATCTGCCCGCAATGCCAGAGACCTGGGTTCGATCCCTGGGTTGGGAAGATCCCCTGGAGAAGGGAAAGGCTACCCACTCCAGTATTCTGGCCTGGAGAATTGCATGGACTGTATAGTCCATGGATGGCAAAGAGTTGGACATGATTGACTTTCACTTCACTTCACTTCAAGATTTCATGCAGTTTTATTCAGATTTCCCTGAAGGGATGCTTAATATGCTAAAAATTATTTTCTGTGCAATATAATCACATAGTATCCATTATGTGGTATGTTAAAGGGGAGGACAGGTATGTGTGTGCGGTGTATGTGTATAAATGTGTATGGATGTGTATAACATTCATAAAGCAAGATGACTTAAAAAATCATCTGCTAGCAGTGAAAAACCAGCAGTCTCCTAAGTGCTGCATAAGAAGTCAGCTTTTAAATTAGCCTTATTCCTGCTGCCTAGGTAATTGGACCTTGGGAATCACATGGGTAGTTTTACAGAGATGTCAACAAGTCAGAAGTGGCACACAAACAGTACTCACTTTCTCAGGGATCTGTTATTTAAGAGGAATTATTCTTTGGTAGAAAAATGAAATCATTTCCTGATATTAAATATCTTAATTATATTAGATGTTGAAACATCTTAAAATATAAAATGCAGAATCTTAAAAGACAGAGGCCAGTAGACAAAATGCACATAATGAGGCCAACAACAACATAAAATTTGCTGTTTACACACGGGACCTTTAATCGGAGCAGTACAAAAGGCATCTTATTAACAAATTAATACTTATAATTGAACCTTGAAAAAATACATGTCAAGTGTTAGTCTATTTATTAATACCAAAGCAGGGATGGTGATGGACAGGGAGGCCTGGCATGCTGCGATTCACGGGGTCGGAAAGAGTCGGACACGACTGAGCGACTGAACTGAACTGAACTGAGGGAGAAATTAAGTGACTAGCAATAAGATTAAAGAATCTATACAATGCAGGTTAAATGCTGGTAGGGAATAAAACTGCATTTAAATATGTACGCAGAAACTGATGTTTTTTACCAATGAGTTTGAAAGTGAAAGAAAGTATTAGTCACTCAGTGTTGTCTAACTTTTTGTGACCCCATGGAATGTAGCCCACCAGGCTCCTCTGTCCATGGAATTCTCAAGAGAAGAATAGTAAAGTGGGTTGCCATTTCCTACTCCAGGGGATCTTCCTGACCCAGTGATGGAGCCTGGGTCTCCTGCCTTACAGGCAGATTCTTTACCCTCTGAGCCACCAGGGATGCCTAACTGCAAATTCCCTGAAGGAAAATTCCGTAGAGATGATTTCATCTCTATTTAGAATCTGGAATTGATGAGGATGTAAGACATGCTTTGATCATTTGTAAATCAGTAAAATTTTAAAACTCATAGCTTTAAAGAGAACTAAAACTTTCTATGCACTATAATCAGAATTCTGAGAAACTTTCATTTTTCTGATTTGAATACCTCTAAAGTCTCACAACTTAGCCTGTCAAATCAATCATGGCATTTCAAAAAAGAATTTATATTTATAGAGGTTAAACATAAGAAAAGTGGGCTTAGCTAATTTTATTATCTTACCAAGATAATACGTCTATAAGATATTTTTTTGTTATTGTTTAGTGTCTCAGTCATGTCCAACTCTTTGCGACCCCATGGACTGCAGCACATCAGGCTTCCCTGCCCATCACCACCTCCTGGAGCTTGCTCAAACTTATGTCCATTGAGTCAGTGATGCCATCCAACCATCTCTGTTGACCCCTTCTCCTCCTGCCTTCCATCTTTTGCAGCATCAGGGTCTTTCCCAATGAATCAGCTCTTTCCACCAGGTAGCCAAAGTACTGGAGCCTCAGCTTCAGCATCGGTCCTTCCAATGAATATTCAGAGTTGATTTCCTATAGGATTGACTGGTTTGATCTCCTTACAGTCCAAGGGACTCTCAACAGTCTTCTTCAGCACCACAGTTCGAAAGCATCAGTTCTTTGGCACTCAGCCTTCTTTATGGTTCAACCCTTACATCCATATATGACTACTGGAAAAACCATAGCTTTGATTATATGGACTTTTGCTGGCAAAGTAATGTCTCTACTTTTTAATACTCCGTCTAGGTTTGTCAATGTTTTTCTTCCAAAGAGCAAACATCTCTTAATTTCATGGCTACTGTCACTGACCACAGTGATTCTGGAGGAAAATAAAGTCTGTCACTTTCCATTGTTTCCCCATCTATCTGCCACAAAGTGACTGAACTAGACACAATGATCTTCATTTATTGAATGTTGAATTTTAAGCCAGCTTTTTCACTCTCCTCTTTCACTTTCTTCAAGAGGCTCTTTAGTTACTTTTTGCTTTCTGCCATTGCCATTAGGGTGGTGCCATCCACATATCTGAGGTTATTGCTATTTCTCCTGGCAGTCTTAATTCCAGCTTGAGCTTCATCCAGCCCAGCATTTCACATGATGTACTTTGGGTATAAGTTGAATAAACAGGGTGACAAAATACAGCCTTGACGTACTCCTTTCCCAATTTGGAACCAGTCTGTTGTTCCATGACCAGTTCTAACTGTTGCTTCTTGACCTGCATATAGGTTTCTCCAGACATTTTGCACCTTATTTTAAACCCTAATCTATATTATACAGATGGGCCATTCTGTGCACACAGGCAAGTCATAGTGTATATATATGTGACTCATGTGTTTTGTGTAGAGGCAGGCCTCAAAGATATTTTGGATTTGGTCCAGACAACCTCAGTAATGTGACTATCACAAAATAAAGCAAGTTATATGAATTTTTTGTTTCTCTGTTCAGAAAGATTTATGTTTATTCTATATTGTAATGTACTAAGTGTACAATAGCATTACATATAAAAAGATATACACAACTTAATTTCCAATACTTTATTGCTAAAAGAATGCTACCATCATTTGATCTTTAAAACACACTGATCACAGATCCCAGAATAACACATATCATAATAATGAAATGGTTTGAAATATTGCGAGAATTATCAAAATGTGACACAGAGAAATGAAGTTAACAAATACTGTAGGAAAAATGGTGCCAATGCTTTGCTTGATACAATGTTGCCATAAATGTACAATTTGTGGGGGGGAAATGCATTCTCTGTGAAGCACAATAAAAACAGGTATGCCTGTATATCTCAGTGTTCTCATACATAAATCAACCCACAACAGGACACAAGTGAGTATTCTATTTGTGCGGATGCATGGATGTTCCCATGTCATCAGCTCTACTGAAACTGATCCATCTTTGCAAACAGGAACATTTGTAGAGTTTGAGTAAATGGTCTGAGATATATAGAGGCACCTACAGGGCTGTTCATGACCACAGGACTGTGAACTCCAAACTCCAGTGAGAACTAAAAAAATAAATAAATACATGGAGGGCTTCCCTGCAGTCCAGTGGTTATGATTCTCTGCTTCCACTACAGGGAATGTGGGCTCAGTCCCTGGTCGAAGAACTAAGATCCCACATGTTTCATGGCCACAGTCACCCCAAAAGGAAAAGGCAACTCAAAGAAAACCTGGTTCTGGCTATTTCTACAGTTCAGTCATCAAAACTATAGTCTGAATGACTTTTCTGAGTAACCAAAGGGTTTTACCAATTGCCCATGGAGAGTATCACCAGTATCACTAACCTTACATCCTTCAATCTAAAGATACTTGGAGGGCTTCCCTGGAGGCTCAGTGGTAAAGAATCCAGCTGCCAGTACAGGAGCCATGGTTTCAATCTCTGGTCTGGGAGAATCCCACATGCCACAAAGCAACTAAGCTCATGCACCACAACTATTGAGCCTTTGTATAGAACCTGGGAACCAAAACTACTGAGCCCGCATGCCACATCTACTGAAACCCTCACACCCTATAGACCGCTCTGTAACAAGAGAAGACACCACAATGCGAATCCAACGCACCATAAGTAGAGCACTCTCCACTCACCACAGGTAGAAGTCTCCACCCACTGCCCGAGCAAACGTCTTTTAATTTCATGGCTGCCGTCACTGACCACAGTGATTCTGGAGCCCAGGAAAATAAAGTCTGTCACTTTCCATTGTTTCCCCATCTATCTGCCTCGAAGTGTCTGGACCAGATACTATGATCTTCACTTATTGAATGTTGAATTTTAAGCCAGCTTTTTCACTCTCCTCTTTCACTTCCATCAAGAAGCTCTTTAGTTCCTCTTTGCTTTCTGCCCAAGCAGCAACAGAGACCCAGCACAGCCATAAGGAAATAAATTATAAAGACACTTGGAGAAAATCTTATTTGCTTTACAATGGCTCCTCTCTGTTTCTCCAACCAGCTTGGTCTCTGATGATGACACCAACTTGTTAGACACTTGCAAGAAGCTCTTTAGTTCCTCTTTGCTTTCTGCCCAAGCAGCAACAGAGACCCAGCACAGCCATAAGGAAATAAATTATAAAGACACTTGGAGAAAATCTTATTTGCTTTACAATGGCTCCTCTCTGTTTTTCCAACCAGCTTGGTCTCCGATGATGACACCAACTTGTTAGACACTTGCACCTGGATAGTGTGCATAATCAACATCCAATGCCCCACACAAAACAACCCCTTCCTTCGTCTTTCCCACTTTACTCTCACGATTTCTTTCCCAGGCTCAGGGGCTGAACTGTCCACCTTACTTCCCTGGGTAAAGCATGGTGCCAAGCCCTGAAGACTCTACTCTTGCAGTGTTTCATGACTCAGTTCTTCATTTTAAGGTCCACAGTCGGCACCAGAGTGCCAGGTTGCATCACCTTTTAAAAAACAAGTTAAAACAAACTCTTTCCTTAAAAATAAACAGTGCAAATGAATTTGAAAAGTAAATACTAGCTATCCTCAACACTCTAAAAAAACATTTTCAAGATGACATTTTTACTTTCTAGTCTTCTGTATGTGTTCTTAAAGGCACAAGCTCACATATATAAACAAAATGGGATTAATATGAACATACTATTATGTCTTTTCATTTAGTATTTCATAAGAACATTTAATAGGTACAAAATATTACAATATATGTGATCATTTAACAAACCCCTACTGCTGGATATTTAGGCAATCTCCAATAGTTTACTATTATATATAACTCTGTTAAATATCCTTGAAGCTAAATCTTGTTTTTGCAAACAACCTTAATCATTTCCTTCAGATAAACTCTCAGATGTGGAACTGCTGAGAATCAAATATGAATATTTTCAGAGGAAGCTGTTAAGCTATTAAACTACCCTCCAGAAATACAATACCATTTTCTACTCCCACTCGATTCCCTGCACATTCACAAACCTGAGTGTTCAGAGCTTTGTATTAATTGACATCAGTTCGATCCCAAAAAGTGGAATCACTTTGCCAAGACATTTTGCTGGAGTCACAACAGCTCCGGGCTCCCTGTCTCCCAAATCTGCCCACTCTGGTCCTCATGCTCTCACTTCTCAGATTAAACTCCCAACGGTCGGCTCTGCGCCCATCACTCCACCCCAGGACGTCTCTTCTACAAAACCATCCCCACTGACCCACATGTCCACAAGTCAGCTCCCTTGGGGTCATTCAGTACTTTTCATGTTTGAGCATGAAAATGTCTGCTGCTCACCTGGTAGCTGATTTTCCTGAATGCTCTAGAGGTGCCTAGTTCTTTACTCACTGGATCAGGGCATCATGCTTTTTCTTATGTTGACCCCACCTCCTAAAGAATTTTCACACGCATTTCTGCTGAATGCATTTCCACCTTTTGGAACCCTAACCACACATCACTAAGTCTGTCTCACATGCCTGAATCCTTGGAAATGCTCTCCCTGTCCCCTCATGTGGGCTTGTCCCAACCCTAACAGATATTATGTCATTAAAAACAATTTTATTTTTGTAAAAACCTCTATAAAAATTATGACCTCTTTCTAGCTTACAAAGCTAATATAGTCATTTTCTTGTTTCTTCAGATGAACTGTACATGTTGACAGCAGAATCTGTATTGGATTTGACTGTCTTTATTTGTATTACCTGTGGTGTCCTGAGAAAAAGAAGCTTCCAGTGGGAACTTAGATTTTTAACTCAGGCCAGAGAAATTTATGGAAAATCTATTACCATATTATTTAGTTATTTGATAAACCATGCAGAGAAAGACACAACAGATGGATCCTACAGCTGTAAATACATCTGTATTTACATCTACAGCTATAAATACATCCATCTGCTGATGGCCATCCTTATCACCTGGATGGCCTGGCACCTTATCATGTCCCTCTGTGTAACCAGAACAGAGAAAATGGGGAGGAGTGTAGCTGCAGTTAAATGTACAGGCCTAACACAGAGATCTTATGACCAGAGAGTTAAAGCATGAAGTGAATACAGGCATGTACGTGGTGAGTGCGAACAAAGAATGTGCCTGAAGTCAGGTGCTCTGGCTGTCAGCAAGAAGAACTGGCACCCACAGCTGGGCTGACAGAGAAACCTGCAGCTGAGTGGGGCACATGGTGCCTGGGGAACAGACCAGACAGACCTCGTGCCCTGCTTGGGGCAGCAAGACTCATTTTTTATCCCATCAGGCAGTGAAAGAACTGCACATACACTGTTACACTTGGCTCTTTCTGACTCCAGGTCCAGGCAGGGCTGAGCCTGTGGGAAATCCCTCCAGTCCCCCCAGTAGGTTGGTGGGGAAGTTGGGAGCAGGATGAAAACTGCCCGTGATGAAGACAGACTCCACTGAAAAGATCCAAATAAATGCAGTAGAATCACACAGAATTAGATTATATTGTAAAGGCCCAATTTATAGAATATAGAAGTAAGTAAATCTGTAGGGTTAGGTGGCAGAAATCTTTCTAGAGCTTCCTGCTCAGTCAAACAGGGGTTTGGGTGATTCATAAGCTCAGTCTCAAACTGTCAAAGGACATTTCTTGGAAATCACAAGCTATCAGTGATCAAAAACTGCCTTTGGGAGAAAAAAGACTTTACTAGAAGGTCCTGTTTAAATGCAATGCTGAGAAAGTGAGCTGAATGGGCCTGAGACTCTGCATTTCCAAGAAGCTCCAGGAGATGCAGGTGCTACCGACCCTAGCACCACAGTCTAAATCACAAGGAGTCAGGAAGCTGGCAGGGGAAAGGGGACACGCTGAGAATGAAGGGAGGGGTTTCTAGGAAAATATTATGTTAAAAAGTAGAAAAAGTAAGATACTAATATTTTTGCACATTATGCCAAGGTCTAGTAATCATCTGTAAAAATATATTATCCAAGTAATAACTGTGAGCAAAAACAAACAAAATTAATCTACCTCAAGAGCTGAAAAATATTTTAATATGGCCCAGGACTCTCTAAAATCATCAAATCAACACAAAATCATCTAAATAAAAAATGCAGCCCATGTTCAGAAAACCAGGAAGCCTACGGTGCTGTTTACCTCAGGTGTTTTTTGTTTGTTTGTTTGAATTTTTGGCTGAGCTGGGTCATGACTGCTGTGTGCAGGCTGTCTCTAGTTGTGATTTGTTTGGGCTACGCCTTGTTGCAGTGCATGGGCTTCTCACTGAGGGGGCTGCTTTTGCTGCTTAGCACAGGCTTGAGTAGCTGTGGCCTGCAGGCCCAGCAGTTGCGCCGCATGGGCTTACTTGCCCTGCAGCACGTGGAGTCTTTTCAGACCAGGGACGGAACCAGTGGCCCCTGCACTGGCAGGTGGCTTCTTCTCCACTGCAAAACCAGGGAAGTCCTGGTTCATTGTTTTCACTTGCCATTTCTTCCATGGATTAAAATCCTGCATAGTACCTACTACACTTTCCTATTGGCCGTAACTTCCAGGAATCGTGACAGCAGAGGAAATGAAGGAAAGAGAATAAAGCCCCGCTTCTGCTGGGCTGGTTCACTCACATGTCCCCTCCCCACCCACAGCAGCCTCTCTCAATCAAATCCAACACCAAAGGGGTGTCCTGGAGTGATGGGGGTGGGGACCCATAATCAGAAGAGGAACAGGTAGGATGTACACAGGTGGAGTGAAATGGCTTCATGAGCGTCCCGCCCAGGTATCATCTCCCCACATAGAAATGAAGCTAATGGCAATACTGTGTCAAGTTGCTATAGTCATTAATTCAGTCTCCAAATTTAATTTGCCCTCAAACATTTTAGAATCTCAATAATCCTATGATTTGCAGGCTTTAAGAAAGAAGAATAAGAACCTGTTATGTTCCTAAGTTGTACTACAGAGTTTCTTAGATAATTCATATTCTATGCGTTTGGGGAAAATTTAAGACAAGTCCAAGTTAACAGAATTACATTTACAATGGAAAATCTGACAGACACACTGTCTGAGAGTAAACAAACATTGCCTTCAGTGCCCTAGGGGACAGGATTGTATCAAGAGCTGTGGTTAATGTTTTCCTGACACAGCAGTTCACCTTATTCCTGACCTACATTGGAAATGGAAATAATTAGGACCAGTTTTGCCCTGTGACTAACTGAAGCTGTTCTCTCTGTAGCATTTGGGGATTAAGTTGAATTTTTTTTTTTCATTTTTATGTTACAAGGGTGAAGTAAAGTGAAGTCACTCAGTCATATCCAACTCTTTGTGACCCCATGGACTGCAGCCTACCAGGCTCTGAGGAAACTGAGCCTCTCAGTCCATGAGATTTTCCAGGCAAGAGTACTGGAGAGGATTGCCATTTCCTTCTCCAATGTTACAAGGGTACCATTCACTAAATTACAGCTACAGTCTACTATATGGGTCTGTGGTGGTGAGAGTTTTAAAGAGCAGTTCTTGCCTGATGACCCAGCGATCCCACTGCTGGGCATACACACCGAGGAAACCAGAATTGAAAGAGACACCTGTACCCCAATGTTCATGGCAACACTGTAATGTTACAAGGGTACCATTCACTAAATTACAGCTACAGTCTACTATATGGGTCTGTGGTGGTGAGAGTTTTAAAGAGCAGTTCTTGCCTGATGACCCAGCGATCCCACTGCTGGGCATACACACCGAGGAAACCAGAATTGAAAGAGACACCTGTACCCCAATGTTCATGGCAACACTGTTTATAATAGCCAAGACATGGAAGCAACCTAGATGTCCATCAGCAGATGAATGGATAAGAAAGCTGTGGTGCATATACACAATGGAGTATTACTCAGCCATTAAAAAGAACACATTTGAATCAGTTCCAATGAGGTGGATGAAACTGGAGCCGATTATACAGTGAAGTAAGCCAGAAAAAAAAACACCAATACAGTATACTAACGCATATATATGGAATTTAGAAAGATGGTAACAATAACCCTGTATGCGAGACAGCAAAAGAGACACAGATGTACAGAATAGTCTTTTGGACTCTGTGGGAGAGGGAGAGGGTGGGATGATTTGGGAGAATGGCATTGAAACATGTATAATATCATATATGAAACGAATCACCAGTCCAGGTTCGATGCATGATACTGGATGCTTGGGGC
>SJYR01004672.1:17170-85181 GCA_006410655.1 Kobus ellipsiprymnus
GAAGAGTTGACTCATTGGAAAAGACTCTGATGCTGGGAGGGATTGGGGGCAGGAGGAGAAGGGGACGACCAAGCATGAGATGGCTGGATGGCATCACGGACTTGATGAACGTGAGTCTGAGTGAACTCCGGGAGATGGTGATGGACAGGGAGGCCTGGCGTGCTGCGATTCATGGGGTCGCAAAGAGTTGGACACAACTGAGTGACTGAACTGAACTGATACATATAATCTATTCTTTTAAAGTTATTTTCCCATATATATCATTACAGAATATTAATTAGAGTTCCCTGTGCTATACTGTAGGTCCTTTTTAGCTATCTGTTGTATATAGTAGTAAGAGGACTCCTTTATAATATTTGAATCATTTACATGTAATGATAATATTACTTATAAAATTACTTCTGTTGATTGAGACCATAAAACAGTTAAAAAAAATAAATAAGAAAAACCCACGTGAGGGACTTCCTAGGTGGTCCAATACCTGAGATTCCACACTTCCAATGCAGGGGGCCTGGGTTCGATCCCTGGTCAGGAAACTATAGATTCCACATTCCACAACTAAGGCTTCACACACTGCAACTAAAGTCCTGCTTGTCTCACCTGAGGCTGAAGATCCCCTGTGCCCCAACTAAGACCCAGGGCAGCCAAACGAATAAATAATGTTTTTAAATATTATGAATTTAGAAAGAGTTAACAAAGTTTTTGCTTCTGTTCACTCATTAAGTCATGTCTGACTTTGTGACACTATGGACTACAGCACACCAGGCTTCCCTGTCCATTATCTTCCAGAGTTTGTTCAAACTCATGTCCATCAAGTTGGTGATGCAATCTAACCATCTCATCCTCTGCTGCCCTCTTCTCCTTTTACCTTCAATCCTTCCCAGCATCAGGGTCTTTTCCAATGAGTCAGCATTTTGCATCAGATGGCCAAAATATCAGCATCAGCTTCAGCATCAGTCCTTCCAATGAATATTCCTTTAGGATTTCCTTTAGGATTGACTGCTTTGATCTCCTTACAGTCCAAAGGATTCTGAAAAGTCTCCTCTAGCATCACAATTCAAAAGCATCAATTCTTCATCCCTCAGCCTTCTTAAGGACTTCCATTGTGGCTCAGCTGGTAAAGAATCTGCCTGCAATGCGGGAGATCTGGGTTTGATCTCTGGGTTGGGAAGATCCCCTGGAGAAGAGAACGGCTGCCCACTCCAGTATTCTGGTCTGGAGAATTCCATGGACTGTATAGTTCATGGGGTCGCCAAGAGTCAGACATGACTAAGCAACTTTCACTTCACAGCCTTCTTAATGGCCCAACTCTTATATCCCTACATGACTACTGGAAAAAACATAGCTTTGACTATATGAACTTCTGTTGGCAACATGATGTATCTGCTTTTTAATATTCTGTCTAGGTTTGTCATAGCTTTCCTTCCAAGAAACAAACATCTTTTAATTTCATAGCTACAGTCACTGTTCAAAGTGATTTTGGAAACTGAGAAAATAAACTCTGTCACTGCTTCCACTTTTTACCATATACTTTGACTATATGAACTTCTGTTGGCAACATGATGTATCTGCTTTTTAATATTCTGTCTAGGTTTGTCATAGCTTTCCTTCCAAGAAACAAACATCTTTTAATTTCATAGCTACAGTCACTGTTCAAAGTGATTTTGGAAACTGAGAAAATAAACTCTGTCACTGCTTCCACTTTTTCCCATATATATGCCATGAAGTGATGGAACAGGATGCCATGATCATTGTATTTTGAATGTTGAATTTCAAGCCAGCTTTTTATTCCCCTCTTCCATTCTCATCAAGAGATTCTTTAGTTCCTCTTCACTTTCTGCCATTGAAGTGATATCATCTGCATATCTGAGGTTGTTGATATTTCTCCTGGCAGTCTTGATTCTAGCTTGTGAGTCATCCAGCCTGGCATTTCGCATGATGTACTCTGCATATACATTAAATAAACAGTGACAATATACAGCCTTTTTGTACTCCTTTCCCAATATTGAACCAGTCTACTGTTCCACATTCAGTTCTAACTGCTTCTTCTTGTCCTGCATAAAGTTTTCTCAGGAGACAAGTAAGGTGGTCTGGTATTCCTGTCTCTTACAGAATTTTCCACAGATTTTTGTGATCCATGCAGTCAAAGCCTTTCACATAGTCAATGAAGCAGATGCTCTTCTGGAATTCCCTTGCTTTCTCTATGATTGTATGAATGTTGGCAATTTGATCTCCATTTCCTCTGACTTTTCTAAACCCAGCTTGTACATCTGGAAGTTCCCAGTTCACATACTGTTGAAGGATTTTGAGCACAACCTTACTAGCATGCAAAATGAGTACAATGGTATGGTAGTTTGAACACTCCTTGGCATGGCCCTTCTATGGGATTGTAATGAAAACTGACCTTTTCCAGTCCTATGGCCACTGCTAAGTTGTCCAAATTTGCTGGCATATTGAGTGCAGCACTTCAACAGCATCTCCTTTTAGGATTTTAAATAGCTCAACTGGAATTCCATTACCTTCACTAGCTTTGTTCATAATAACACTTTGAAGTTAAGACCCACTTGACTTCACACTCCAGAATGTCTGACTCTAGGTGAATGACCACACCATCATGGTTATCCAGATCATTAAGATCTTTTTTGTACAGTTCTTCTGTGTATTCTTGTCACCTCTTCCTAATCTCTTCTGCTTCTCTTATCATTTATGTCCTTTATCATATTAATCCCACCTGGATTGAGATACACTTGACAGCATTATATAGGTGAAGATCATGTCATTATTCAGATTTTTGTCCCTATGGCTTCAACTGTCATTATGTAATTTCACTCTCTATGTCCAATGCAGCTGCAGTTGAAACCACAAAAACAAGGCAATGGGTACTAAGAGCTATTGCTTTTAAATCTAAACTATGACTCTCACTGTTCCATTATTAAAAGTTATGATTAAGTGTTATTACTATGGAGTAGTTAGAGACAGTGTATTCATGCCACATTCCAACAGCTGCTCATTTGGTACCCACACAGCAGTGAGGATACTGTTTTTCCAACAGAGAATCTTTCTCACCCCAGTACACCAGACCCCTACAACCAAGAGATCCAAGTAGACTTAAAGCTAAAACCTAAAACCTAAGCTGTACAAAAAACTTAATAGTAAACTTGATTCTCTCCTCCTAACTACAAGACACTACCTGGAATGTTCAGAACATCAGTTTGCTACAGTTGTATAGACCTTCAAACCATTTAAGAAAAATAAAAAGATAAAAGATCTCAACAAAGACCTACTGCAAATAAACAAACTACTCAATGCAATCTACAGATTCAATGCAATCCCTATTAAATTACCAATGGCATTTTTCATGGAATTAGAACAAAATATTTTACATTTTGTATGGAAACATAAAATACCATGAATAGCAAATGCAGTTTTGAAACAAACAAAGAAAAATGAAGCAGGGAGGAATCAGGCTCCCTGTCTTTAAACTATATTACAAAGCTACAGTAATTGAAACAGTATGCTACTGGCACCAAAACCAGAAATATAGATCAATGGAACCAGATAGAAAGTCCAGAGATAAACCTATTCACCTATGGTCACCTATGGCAAAGCAAGCAAAAATATCCAGTGGAGAAAAGACAGTCTCTTCAATAAGTGTTGCTGGGAAAACTAGACAGCTACTTGTAAAACAATAAAATCAGAACACTCCCTAACACCATACACAAAAATAAACTCAAAACAGATTACAGACATAAATATAAGAACAGACACTACAAAACTCTTATATGAAAACATAGAGAGAACTCTTTCTGACATAAACTATAGTAAGCTCTTTATTGAAAGTGCATGAAAGATGATCAAATCTCTAATTATTTGAGAAATGCATATCAAAACTACAGTGAAATTGCACTTCACACCAGTCAGTATAACCATCATCAAAAAGTCTACAAACAATAAATACTGGATAGGATGTGGAGAAAAGGGCACCCCCCCTCCAACACTGTTTGTGGGAAGGTAAACTGGTACAGACACCAGGGAGAACAATGTAGAGGTCCTTTAGAAACCTAAAAACCAAGTTACCATATGATCCCGCAATCCCATTCCTGGGTATATCTCCAAAGAAAACCATAATTCCAAAAGGTACATGCACCCTAATGTTCACTGCAGCACTATTTACAGCAGCCAGGACATGGAAGAAACCTCAGTGTCCATCAACAAGCAATGGATATGGAAGATGCGGTACCATACATACAATGGAATATTACCCAGCCATAAAAAGGACAAAATAATGCCACTTGCAGCATCATGGCTACACCTAGAGATTTTACTACTGAGTGAAGTAAGTCAGACAGAGAAAGATAGAGTATGAGGTCACTTATATATGGAACCTAAAAAAAAGGCTTCAAATGAACTTATCTACAAAACAGAAGTAGAGTTACAGGTGTAGAAAATAAACTTATATTTACCATGGGATAAGGGAGGGGTGGGATAAATTGGAAGACTGGTATTGACACATGCATGCTACTATATGAAAAATATTAAAATAGATAACTAATAGGAAACTACTGTAAAGTACAGGGAACTCTTTAATGACATATATGGGAAAAGAATATTAAAAAGAGTGGCTATATTTTATGTACAGCAGATTTACTTTGCTGTACATCTGAAACCAAGACAACAGTGTAAATCAACCATATGCCAATAAAACTTAAAAATGAAAGAATGGACCAAACGAGCCAAAGCAGAAGCCCAAGGCACCACAGGTCTGCTGGATCAAGCACGTTCATACCTGGTCTTTGCTCCTAAAGATTCCGAAAGTCAAAGACAGTCATTCTTTTCTAAAGGACAATGTACGTGAAGTATCTATTAAAATGCAAATTACTAAAAAAATGATGCATGCACCCCAATGTTCATGGCGTACAGAAAAAGAATCTTTAAAAAGCGGAGATATGTATAATAGATTCACTTGGCTATACACCTGAAGCCAACACATTGTAAATCAACCATATGCCAATCAAATTTAAAAAAAAAAAAAAAAAAAGATCTCAACATGGACCTACTGTAAATAAATAAATAAATAGGAAAAAAAGATAAAAGTTCTCATCAAGACACAAATGACTTCACATGGACCAAACTGAGGAGTCATATGCAGCAAACACTTTAATACAATTCATTAGAACCAATGAGTATATATTAGACATGATGACAAGAGTTTGAAAACTTCAAACTAAGCTGTAAACTGTAAACAAACCGCAAATATCCACATCTGTACTTACTTCCTGCCAGAATTAGGGCTCCAAAGGCAACAACAGTGACAAAGATGGCACAGAAGACATCTAGATACACAGCGAGCCATCGGGACATCGTCAAAAGCAGGAACCAAGCCTCTGGATTTGTGAGTCGTTAATCATAGTACATAAACAGAAAAACCATGTTAGCTGCTTCTCATGAGGGAGAGTATTTTCTCAGTTGAGTTATAGAAGATTTTACACAAGGTAGAACAGCAAAGTTACACACCCAAGAATCCTGGAGATTCCAGAAAACTAGGCTCCAACACAAGACAACATATGGGACACAGAGGATCAGTCCAGGAAGCAAGGACTGAGAACTGGAACCCATAGGTTATCAACAGAAATACGATCATAAGAGAGAAGGCAGTAAATTGTCTTATTGGTGTGTTGCCTGCAGTGCTGGGTCTCAGCGTGAAGATCATCCTCTCACAGGGTCGACAGTTCCCAGCTCTCTGACAACAGAGAGCACAGCTCACAATGTTTCCAGCACCTTCTGCCCTCACTACAGAGCACTGCGGTGTTTATTCTTAGGGGCCAGTGTCTACATGACCATCAGCTAACAGGATCTGCATGTGACTTTCAAAATGCCATTTTATCTTTAAAATAAAATAAGGATTGGAAGTTTGACCAGGTATAATCAAGTGGGTTGCAAATCAGGGAATTATTTTTGTCAATCATGTCTGCTACCCTCCATGCTCTGAAAAGAGTTGGCAAACCACTCTGGGGGCTAAGAACAGGGACCACCTGGTTCTGAAAAGAAAGTTTTATTAGAACACAGCCATTGGCCAATGTATTATCTTTGCCTGTCTTTCTGCTACAACAGCAAAGGTGAGTAGTTGCAACAAAGACAGCACACAAAGCCTACAATATTTCCTATCTGGATCTTTGCAAAAAAAGAAAGTTTGCTGACTTCTGACCTAAAGAGACAGAAGTCCACACAGTACTGTGATGGAAGGACCATACAAGCCAGTCAGGGGAGAAAAGCAGGGCTGTGAGAGGGGAAGCGGGGAGCACAGAGGGGATGCTGAGAGGAAGGGGTGGGGAGGCAGGTGGGCAGAGGAGGAAGAGGGGTGGCACAGAGAGAGATGCTGGCCAGCAAGACCACCTGAGAGGGAGGTCAGGCCCCAGAAGGCAGCACACTCCATCTTGAAATCATTTCCAGAAATTTACAGACCTGAGTGCAAATCCTGGTATGTGTCAAATAGCTCCTGAAAACTCTGTTCTGCTTTGCATGCCCGGATGGTCCAGAGTCCCCGGAGAGAAGATGCTAAATGGGAAAACACCGGGCTCCGAGCTGGGGAAGCAGAGACAGACACACGACAGAGAAAGTCAGGGAGGCTGGATGCCAGGAAACCACTGCCTCCCGGGCTCTGTGGTCACATGTTCTGCTAAAGGGAATCCTCTATGTGACTGTAAACTCCTGCTCACACCAAGCTTCACTTTAACAACCTGGGAATGAGAGATTGTCTTTGAAATGATCTTTGACCGAATTCAAATCACAGCTAGATTTAGATAAAGAAATTCTTGTTCTTTCACCAAGATCCTCTCAAACATGACTCCCTCCAAATTCTTCTGGCAGCTCAGGTGGAAATTGTTCACAATTTTTAAAAAATATACTGAAGTATATTTGATTTACAATAATGTGTTCGTTTCAGGTATATAGTATAGTCATTCAGTTTTTAGTTATTTTTTCCTGATTATGTTCCATTACAGGTTATTACAAGATACTGAATAAAATTCCCTGTGCTTTACAGTAAATCCTTCTTGCTTATTTATTTAACATATCAATAGTAGTGTGACTGTTAACCCCATACTTCTAATTTGTTCCTCCCTCCCTCCCAATCCCCTCTGGTAACTACAAATTTATTTGTTTTCTATGTCTCTATTTATATTTTGCATACAGATTCATTGGTATTACTTTTAGATTCCATTTATAAGTGAAATCATATTTCTCTTTCTCTGACTTACTTTCAGTTCGGTTCAGTTCGGTTCAGTTCTGTTCAGTCGCTCAGTCGTGTCCGACTCTTTGCGACCCCATGAATGGCAGCACGCCAGGCCTCACTGTCCATCATCAGCTCCCGGAGCTCACTCAGACTCACGTCCATCGAGTCAGTGATGCCATCCAGCCATCTCATCCTCTGTCATCCCCTTCTCTTCCTGCCCTCAATCCCTCCCAGCATCAGAGTCTTTTCCAATGAGTCAAGTCTTCGCATGAAGTGGCCAAAGTATTGGAGTTTCAGCTTCAGCATCAGTCCTTCCAACAAACACCCAGGACTGACTTTACTAAGAATAATATTCTCCACATCCAACCATGTTGCTGCAAATGGCAATATTTCATTCTTTTCCATGGGTAATTATTGCTCACTCATTTTTGAATCAGTAGCATTCTAAAATTCAGTTCTCATTAGCATCCTCACCACCCTGAATTTTGATGAGCTATCCATGTGCCGTCTCCACCTTAGATGAGTACCCTAAAGGCTGGGATAGAGTCAGTACATCCACCACCCTGGACCAGAGCCAGACCCAGGACAGGGTGAGACAAGTAAAGGGAGTGGACAGTCCTCCGCCTCCCCCGACCTGGGCCTCCCCCTGCACCTGCGACAGGAGCCTCTGTGCGGGTCACGGAGCACCCGGCATTGCCCCGCCCTTGTGCCCTCAGGACCCAGCAGACGAGGGGCCTGTGAATGGCCTTGACTTCCGCTCTGGGAGCCTGATGGATGCTTTCATAACTGCCCTGCTGGATCTCTGAACTGTGACATCACCTAACACTTCCCCTCGGTACGCTGTTTAGGCAAAGAGCTGAAAGTGATTCATGGAGCTTTTGATCATCCAGTTGTGTGCCTGTGTTCTCATTCCAGCATCCACACTGCTCTTTCTTCACTCTATTGACTAACTTCTTATCTTCCTATAAATTTGCACTTATAAGAGCAACATAAACTCAGATTCAGCTCATGTTCCAAATAATAAAGGCTAGGGACTCTGTTCAGGCCTTTTCTTCAGCCCAGGAAGTGTCCCAAACACCCCCAGAACTCATCAGTCTGGACACTAGGTGCTCACAGGGATGATACAGGTGAATTCTGGGCCCATCAACTTGTCAGAAGGATGCCAAGAGTCCAGCTCCAGAGAGTACAGAAAACTTACTAAAACCAGGCTCTCACTTCCTGAGCAAATGAGGTGACATCAATACTATTCATCATAGACAAGGCTTCTGAGCAGGAATCAGATGTGGCTGTTCACCCAAGGAGAGTCCTGGAGGGAACTCTTCAGCGTGGCCTCCCTCACCTGCTTCCTTGTCAGGAGATCAAAGCTGCAAGTGATTCTCTCCAGTGGGGGTGGAGGGTGGGGTCAATTTTAGAAACCAGGTGTCATCTCAGCCTTGAACACCAGGGAACCAAAACCCCAGCACCGACCTTACCTCATGCCCAAGAGTTACAGGCTGGGAGAATATGGACCCATGAAAAGCCATCCTGTATGTTTCAAATTCCATTTAGGGCTGAGAAGGATGCCAGGAGGAGAAGGTAATACCACCCCACTCCACCACTCTTGCCTGGAAAATCCCATGGATGGAGGAGCCTGGTAGGCTGCAGTCCATGGGGTCACTAGGAGTCAGACATGATTGAGCAACTTCACTTTCACTTCTCACTTTCATGCATTGGAGAAGGAAATGGCAACCCACTGCAGTGTTCTTGCCTGGAGAATCCCAGGGACGGGGGAGCATGGTGGGCTGCCGTCTATGGGGTCACACAGAGTCGGACACGACTGACGTGACTTAGCAGCATCAGCAGCAGGATGCCAGGATGAGTGAACTGGAGGGTCTTCAAAGAAATTAGCTAGTACAGGAGGAGAGGGGATGTCAAGGCTCTGGTGTTGCCCAAAGTATCACTTTTCCCATAAGCACTGAGCTCGCTGTCCTGAAGCAACTATGTCACAGTCATGGTGTCAGTCCACAGTCACAGGCACGTGTAACCCTCGAGTTCACATGACTGACACCTGTATTTCTCTAAACCCTGAGGACACTTGGGGACACACCCCACCAGGACTACAGATCTTCCTGGGCAGGAGGACCTTGGGCTGACAGCGCTGCTGCAGGTTATATTTCAAGCCATGTGAGACCTGCTAGCTGTGAGTAAGTTCCTAATTCCCTCATGTTCAAGGGTCCAGTGCCTTTGGTCATGGCCAGCAAGTAATTTACAGCCTGGTGGGCTGCCGTCTATGGGGTCACACAGAGTCAGACACGACTGAAGTGACTTAGCAGCAGCAGCAGAATAAATATCTCTTTAAAAAGTCAAAGTGTTAGTCACTCAGTATGTCCAACTCTTTGTGACCCCATGGGCTGTAGCCCACCAGGATCCTCTCTCCATGGAATTCTCCAGGCAAGAATACTGGAGTGGGTGGCCATTTCCTTCTCCAGGGTAACTTCCTGGCCCTGGGATTGAACCAGGGTCTCCTGTTATTACAGGAAGATTATTTACCATCTGAGTAACCAAGGGAGCATCTTAAGTGTTATTTTAAAAACAAAACATGCAAATGCAACAGTGAAAAAAACTCCTTTGACTGGATGAACTGAAATTTTTTCCACTTGGTATATATAAAGAACCCTGGGGCTCAACATTCTTCTCTTCTTGGCTTGGTTTCTAGAAGGTTAATTGGTGTTCATTTGCAATAATTATTTATGGTTGTGAGAGGGAAATGGCGACCCACTCTAGTATTCTTGCCTGGAGAATCCCATGGATGGAGGAGCCTGGCAGGCTGCAGTCTGCGGGGTCACGAGAGTCAGAGACAACTTAGCGACTAAACTACCACTACTACTACTGAAATTCGCATTGGAGAAAGAAATGGCAACCACTCCAGTGTTCTTGCCTGGAGAATTCCATAGGTGGGTGATCCTGGTGGGCTGCACTCCATGGGGTCACAGAGAGTTGGACACGACTGAGTGACTAACTCACACACAGTTATGGTTGAGGTCTCTGATACAAACATATTCCCTTCTTACTTTTTGGCTATAGTTTTTATAACTTTTAAAAATATATAATAATTCTACTTTCTTTATTAGTTTTCATATTGATGAAATATATGCATTAATAATGAGATAAATTCAATTATTTCATCCTCTATGATTACCTGCACAATAGAATGAAGCTGAAACTCCAATACTTTGGCCATCTGATGTGAAGAGCTGACTCATTGGAAAAGACCCTGATGGTGGGAAAGATTGAGGGCAGGAGAAGAAGGGGATGAAAGAGGATGAGATGGTTGGATGGCATCACCGACTCAATGGACATGGGTTTCGGTGGACTCTGGGAGTTGGTGATGGACAGGGAGGCCTGGCCTGCTGTGGTTCATGGGGTCGCAAAGAGTCAGACATGACTGAGCGACTGAACTGAACTGAGAATGACTAGTCATAAAATGTGATCACCATTATTCTATTATTTTTTTGTTTGTTTGTTTGTTATGGCTGCAACTTTCAGGTTCTTAGTTCCCTGACCAGGGATTGAAGCTGTGCCTTCCACAGCAGAAGCACAGAGTCTTAACCACAGGACTACCAGGGAAATCCCCGTTCCCCATTATTCTAAAACGAGGAAGTTGAATGGGGTAATAAACTAAATGCATACTAAACAGACCCCCCTCTCGTGTCCTCCTAAGGGATTCTTTTCAGCATCGTTTATATGAATAGCTTTAAGAAAGGGGGGAACACAAACAGTGTGATATCACCCCAAATACTAGTAATGATAAAGAGCAAACCTGCAAATAACAGGATTATCTTTTCAATAGGGCTTCCCTGGTCAATCAGACAGTAAAGAATCCACCTGCAATGCAGGAGAACTGGCTTCAGTCCCTGGGTTGGGAAGATCCTCTGGAGAAGGAAATGGCTACCCACTCCAGTATTCTTGCCTGGAGAATTCCATGGACAGAAGAGCCTGGTTGACTACAATCCATGGGGTCACAAAGAGTCAGACACAACTGAGTGACTTTTCAATACATTTAACAACTGCAACTTACTTTAACATGTGAAAATAAAGTATTTTCCAAATATATCACTTCTGACATATATTTCATGAGGTCTCCTTTACTTTTCTAATCTCTTCCTTTCCTTGTCATTTCTGGTAACTTCAGGAGGAGAAAAATTGTCTATTTTCCTTCTACATTAGTTGCACTACAATAAAATATTTTTAAGAAAAGTATTTACAGAGTGGATACTCTATGTTAGGAAATACGTCATGAACAAGACAGAAATGGTCCCTGTACCATGGTGCTCACATCCATCCCCCTTGTGCTAAAATGCGAAGCCACAGCTGACCTGCCACCAGCTCTATTTGCCTTAAGAACCACACTGACTCATAGTGGCCATAACATTCAAGTACCTAATGTTGACTTGTGAGAAATTCCAGAAGACAGAGTCTGTAGAATTTCAGGGGTCTTATTAATTATGACATAAATGGAAGCCAGCCTGCACTGCCATCCCAACCTGAGAACCCTTTACTCACTTGTACATTCCAGGCGTTTCACATCTCGTGATGTCTTTAAGAAATACCACTGGAGAACAAAGGAAATGATGCCAAGCGGAATCACTGGTATAGCAGTCCAAGGAATCACAGCCACCATCACGCCCACCACACCAACCACAAGAAGAAATGTCTGAAATAGCAAAAATAGATACAGAGGTCTCCTTATGAAGGGTACTTTCAAAAATAAACTGTAATGGGTTTGTTCTGTTGGGATTAAACTCTTCCTCAAAAAGATTTGTTGGGATGGCAGAGAATGCTTTTCCTTCCAAAGAAATACAATTATAGGTGGTCCCCATGATATTTAGGGCTTCACTGGTAGCTCAGACAGTAAAGGGTCTGCCTGCAATGCGGGAGACCTGGATTCAGTCCCCGGGTTTGGAAGATCCCCTGGAGAAGGAAATGGCAACCCACTCCAGTACTCTTACCTGGAAAATTCCATGGATGGAGGAGCCTGGTAGGCTACAGTCCATGGGGTCGCAATGAGTCAGACATGACTGTGCAACTTTACTCACTGGCATGATATTTAGTGCATGAGTCAAACAGGATGATAAGAACTTTCTAGGTATCAGCTCTCATGATACACTCAGTAGCCCTATGAGGCAGGCATTACTAGTTTTAACAGAGAATAATATTTGAGGCTCAGAGAGTAGGAGCTCAATCCCAACTGTCAGGAGTCAGCAGGTGGTACTAGAGAGATGAGTGAGCAGGTATCACAGGTGAGGAATGCAGAAGCCTCAGCAATGCATGGAGGGATAAAGAAGTGGTTAATTACAAATTCAGTGTCCAGAAAAGTAGGACAAAATTTAAATGCTGACCTTCAGAAGTAGGAATTCCTCTTTCTAGAATTTTGTATCCATAGTTAATATATACTAAATGTTGACTGCATACAGAGCTATACCTTCAAAGCTTCACGTGTATTAACTGATTAATCCTCATAATAGCTCTATCTAGTAACAGTGTTGTCTCATTTTACAGATGGAGAGAGTGAGGCACAGGGAGAGGAAATCAACTTGATGGAGACTGCCAAGCCATGAAGCTGGGAAGCCCATGTCATGAGCCTTTATGACATATTTAAGCTTGCCCCCAATATACAGCCATCTTTCTATCATTATAGTAAGTATTTAAAATGCCTGTTCCAAAAGCTAATGATTATAACAACAGCAGATCCCATTAACCAGGTGTCTACTGTATGTAAGACACTGTTCTGAGTTCCATGAATGTTCTCTTAATCATCACATTATCCCATGAGATGATTTTATCTTGGGAAATGATATCAATCAAAAAAAGACAGAAGGTAGAATAGAAAACAAAATCATTGGTTGATGCTGACTTAAGCATCCATCTTTATCAGGAAAATTATGATACCCTTACTTTTTAAGAATGCAATCAATAGTTATCTGCGTGCTATGACAGTGGGGTGGGGTGGTGGGGATGTGCAGATTCAGTCTGGGCCAAGGCTTCCAAAGTTTGTGATCTCAGGTGGATACAAATACATAGTCACCTGCACAAGGCAGAGAGTGAAGGGAAAACAAAGGGAAGAATTCAGGAACATTTTTAGACAATTCTGAGAAGAAACTTATGTCTGAATTTTATAGGCTGGTTTAACCATAGAAAGAGCGGCAAGAAAAACTTGTGGGCAGTAACTAGAACTGGTGGAAATTTTGACCAAAAAGGAGCTGAGATGAGAAGTTAAGATGTCTGTCTGAGTTAACACTGGTTGTTTTGGGTCCTTTCAGCACCAGAACCTGCATCCCGTACTCATCTCCCCAGGGCCTCCCCACCTTGTCACCCAGGGCAGCTGGCCCAGGTGTATCTTTGAGGGATGGGTTAGGAGGGTAATGTCTGTATCACAGAGACTCAGGTTATCATGTCACTGCTCTTCCTGATCAGTTTTTTGAGAGGATCTTCACAACCATCTTGTGAATGAGAAAAGTAAGAACTTCATTTTCATTTACAGATACGACATAAAGATGGGAGGGCAAGTGGCTGTCCTACGTTTTCCCAGGAAGGACTGCAGGTCAAGGAGAAAGACAGGAGTGGTTTGTACTCAGGGAATCCCAGAGCCACAGCCGCAGGCAGGAGGAGCCTGGAAGGAGGAGGAAACATCCAGAGCTGTGACTCTGTGTCCAGGAGCCCTTGGGAACCAAACTGTATTATCTGGATGGAGACCCATGTGGTTTTCCTGTTTCTCCCACATCTGCTGTGGTATCAAAATAAAACCTAGAGTGAAGAGGATGGGATTCTGAAGGAATACATTACAGTCATAAGTGGAGAAAAATAGGCCTGACTGACCACTCTATTAGACCTACAAATGAACAACGGCTTAAAGCCACTGCATTAAGTAAGCATTCCATCTGCTACAATTTTCATGCTCATGGGGAGGGGTCCTGCCAACTCCTTCTATGTCTGGTCTTAAGTCCCCTGGCTTGCCATTGTTGGTTGTCAAAAAAATCTATTAAAATGTCAATAAAAGATCCAAATTACAGCTTTTTTAGCAGACATACATCATTTGATGGGTAACATTCATCAGTTCCAATAATCTGGCTCTCCCCGGGTGAGGGCCTTTTAAGACTAACCCAGCCTGTCATATAACCTGGGAAGCAGAGGAAAATCAAAATGGAGGGCTCCACAGAAGCTAAGCCAATGCATTTGCCTTAGGTATGCATTGAAGACTCATTACTAATGCTCTCAGAAACTCTGAAGTTAGGTTACATCCTTCAGAGTCCATGCCCCCGAATTCTGAAGCAATTAAAAGAGGATGTCTCTAACATCTACGTATAGGTAATACTATGCTGTTGCTGCTGCTAAGTCACATCAGTCGTGTCCAATTCTGTGAGACCCCATAAACGGCAGCCCATCAGGCTCCGCCGTCCCTGGGATTCTCCAGGCAAGAACACTGGAGTGGGTTGCCATTTCCTTCTCCAATGCATGAAAGTGAAAAGTGAAAGTGAAGTCACTCAGTCATGTCTGACTCTTTGCGACCCCATGGACTGCAGCCTACCAGGCTCTTCCATCCATGGGATTTTCCAGATAAGAGTACTGGAGTGGGGTGCCATTGCGTTCCACATTGTGGACTGAATATTTTATATATATATATATATATATATAAATATTTGGGTACAGGTTTACAGTTATATGTATACACATATGAATCTTTTATTGCCAGTGCTTGCAAACCCTCTGTAGAAGTTGGCAGAAGATGAAAATAGTATCTAAGCAAAAAGTCATTTGAAGAAGGAAACAAATGATTCTGATGTGCAATAAACATCTCTTCCTTGAAGCCAACCTCATTTCTTTCTCCTACATTCCCAAGAATTCCAAAAAGCCCAATTCAAGCTACACACATAATTTCCTGATCTGGTTGGACTTCAGGCCCATCTGATGGACCACACCAACATAGCCAGTGCTTCTGAACCTCTGTCTCACAGGCACAGAGACAATGATGGGTATATANCAAAAAACTTCAATTCAAGCTACACACAATTCCCCCCCATCTGGTTGGACTTCAGGCCCATCTGATGGACCACACCAACATAGCCAGTGCTTCTGAACCTCTGTCTCACAGGCACAGAGACAATGATGGGTATATAGAAAGAAGCATATGACCCAGAAGCAAGTGACTCAAGTCCTGATGCACCCCAAGTAAGGAAAATCATTATTTTTAAGTATTTCCCATTTGGAGCATACATACCATTTGGGAAATTCTAACCAAAGTCTATGAATCCACATGAAAATATATATTAAAAAAAATTTTAGATTAAATCTTTCACTTGAGAGAAAATGATGATTTTTCACAATTCAGAAAAATTATTTAGTTTGTAGAGAATGACAGCCTATATCTAGAGGGGAAATTTCACTTCCCCAGTATTGTGCTGAGACAGGGTTTAGGGCTAAACTTCCTGAATATTATTAACAGGGAGGGTAATACTCTACACCCACTCTTAATCTTAGTAAAAACTAGGATATACCAAAAACATAAACGAATGGTGGCAAGAATTAAATGATGTACATTACACTTTAGGTCACGTACATAAAGTGCTAACCAGTTCAAACATAACAAACAGAAACTCCAACTCCATCATCACCACCCTCCAGTGTGCTCTGCATGCCAGCAGCCAGGGGAGGAGGGATTTATAGATTTATGAGCCCAAAAACCATTAAGAATCTCATTAAGTTGAGCCCTAATAGACAACTCATTCTAACCACCTGAACAGCTTACTATTATCTAGAGACATATCAGAGCAGGTGCTACTTTCCCTAGATGTGGTGATGATGTCACATGTACCAAAGTGACTGTGGCTTTCCTTTTGTCACAGTGAAAATCATTTCGGAGGTCTATTTTGTTTGAAGATGCACTTTTAAAATAATATGACCAATAAACTTCATACCTACTATGATTTTTTCCTCTCTGTATTATCCTCCCCACTCTAGGGCTTCCAAAGATTGATAAACTTAGGGACACAGCAGTAAGTAACATTTTTTGAGATGTTTCTTTCCTTTTTTAGTTTTTTTAAAGAGACGTTTCTTTTCTTATTCCATATCTTCTTTATCTTTCAAGTTATCCTTTGTCTTAGTTAAGACTTACCATTTTGACACTACTAAGTATTCATGGGAGACTAAGGGAAAAAGTGATGGACCGCTGAATCAACAAAACCAAACCAGATTTTTCAATATAATCCAAAGAGAACAATTTGACAGTTTACATTTCTTGCACCATGAACAGTATATTGATACTAGTGGAAGGACAAAATCTAGATTTTGTAAACTCGTGAATCTCAGGAAATTCAACTGTGTCCACAGGTTGGCATTCTTGTTGGAAGCAAGCAGCCTGGTTAGGATGTCAGGATGACTAAGGCAGAGGACATGTCACCACTACCTCTAGAAGGAAGTCTCATGAGCACCTTTCTTCCTCCAGAAGGATACTATGCTGTGAGCAGCTGTTTATGACAAGCCACACTGGCATCTAAATGAATTGTAAGTGAAATATACAAAAAAGCAGCAAAGAAAAGGAAATAATGCTTGTGAAAATGTTAAAGGTCTTGTTTAAAAGCCTGTCCAAACAAAAAAATTGAAAAATAAGACATTGCTTTATTGCTAGAGGCCATGACAAGCTTTCTCATAACACAGAAGTTCCACAGTTCTCTAAAACTAGCCAAAAAGCAAAGAAGTGATGGTTACCCCACGCTCTCAAATTTCAATTACAAAAGACATTTTATAAGACTTGTCATGAGTCCCAATCTCAAGTATTTCACAGGCTTTATGTAATCTCATTCTTACATCAATACAAGGAAGGATTATGCTCTCCATTTACAAAGCAGGAAACTGATGCTCAGAGAGGCTTATCGATTTGCCCAGATTCAAACAATTCAGTCATTATGACCACAAGTCTTTTCTTTTAATTTCTGCCTAATACTGTAACACATATAGAGATAAAATTCACATTTAAAAAATTAATATCTAAATTATATTCCTCTTATATATATTTCCCCTTCTGTCTGCATTCTCTAATGCTGTTGAGTTTCTTGTGGTCATATCTGGCCTCTCCGATGAGTGGATCAGTTCTAGATTCCCAGCTAATTAGGGAATAACAGCCTGCTCAGTTCAGAGAGCAGAATGATCATTCAGTTCAGTTGCCTAGTCATGTCCGACTCTTTGTGACCCTGTGAACCACAGCACGCCAGACCTCCCTGTCCATCACCAACTCCCAGAGTTCACTCAAACTCACATCCATCAAGTCGGTGATGCCATCCAGCCATATCATCCTCTGTCATCCCCTTCTCCTCCTGCCCCCAATCTCTCCCAGCAACAGTCTTTTCCAATGAGTCAACTCTTTGCATGAGGTGGCTAAAGAATTGAAATTTCAGCTTTAGTATCAGTCCTTCCAAAGAACACCCAGGACTGATGTCCTTTAGAATGGACTGGTTGGATCTCTTTGCAGTCCAAGGGACTCTCAAGAACCTTCTCCAACACCACAGTTCAAAAGCATCAATTCTTCGGCACTCAGCTTTCTTCATAGTCCAACTCTCACATCCATACATGACTCCTGGAAAAACATAGCCTTGACTAGACAGACCTTAGTTGGCAAAGTAATATCTCTGCTTTTGAATATGCTATCTAGGTTGGTCATAACTTTACTTCCAAGGAGTAAGCATCTTTTAATTTCATGGCTGCAGTCACCATCTGCAGTGATTTTGGAGCCCCCCAAAAAATAAAGCCTGACACTGTTACCACTGTTTCCCCATCTATTTGCCATGAAGTGATGGGACCGGATGCCATGATCTTTGTTTTCTGAATGTTGAGCTTTAAGCCAACTTTTTCGCTCTCCTCTTTCACTTTCATCAAGAGGCTTTTTAGCTCCTCTTCACTTTCTGCCATAAGGGTGGTGTCATCTGCATATCTGAGGTTATTGATATTTCTCCCGGCAATCTTGATTCCAGCTTGTGTTTCTTCCAGTCCAGCGTTTCTCATGATGTACTCTGCATGTAAGTTAAATAAGCAGGGTGACAATATACAGCCTTGATGTACTCCTTTTCCTATTTGGAACCAGTCTATTGTTCCATGTCCAGGTCTAACGATCATTAAAAGATCCTAAAAGTGCTCCCTGGGCTTCCCTGGCGGCTCAGTGGTGAAGAATCTGCCTGCCAATGCAGGAGGTGTGGGTTTGATCACTGGATCAGGAAGATCTTATAGAGAAGGAAACGGCAACCCATTCCAGTCTTCTTGCCTGGGAAACCCCATGGACAGAGCATCTTGGAGGGCTACAGGCCATGGGGTCACAAAGAGTCGAACACAACTTAGCGACTAAACAGCAACAGCGCATTCTGTTCATAGTTTTTCAGGCACTCTGTCTACCAGATCAAATCCCTTGAATCTGTTTTTCACCTCCATTGTATAACTGTAAAGGACTTGATTTAGGTCAAACATGAATGGCCTATTGGTTTTCCCAACTTTCTTCAGTTTAAGCCTGAATTTTGCAATAAGGAGCTGATGATCAAGCCACAGTTAGTTTCAGGTCTTGTTTTTGCTAACCGTATAGAGCTGCTCCATCTTTGGCTGAAAAGGACATGATCAATCTGATTTCAGTATTGATCATTTCATGATGTCCATGTGTAGAACCATCCCTTGTTTAGCCAGAAGAGGGCATTTGCTACAACCAGTGTTTTCTCTTGACAAAACTCATTTAGCCTTTGCCCTGCTTCATTTTTCACACTAAAGACCAAACTTGCCTATTACTCCAGGTATCTCTTGATTTCCTAATTTCACATTCCAATTTCCTATAATGAAAAGGATATCTTTTTTGGTATTAGTTTTAGAAGGTGTTGTAGGTCTTCATAAAACCATTCAAATTCAGCTTCTCTGGCATCAATAATTGAGGCATAGACTTGAATTACTGTGAAGTGGAATGGTTTGCTTTGGAACTGAAACAAGATCGTTCTGTCGTTTTTGAGTTTGCACCCAAGTACCACATTTCACACTCTCGCTGACTATGAGAGCTACTCCATTCCTTCTAAGGGATTCTTGCCTGCAGAAATAGATACAACAGTCATCTGGATTAAATTCACCTGTTCCCTTCCACTTTAGTTCACTGATTCCTAAGATGCTGATGTTCACTCTTGCTATCCTCCTGACTGACCACATCCAATGTACCTTGATTCATGGACCTAAAATTCCAGGTTCCTATGCAATAGTGTTCTTTTTAGCACTGGACTTTGCTTTCACCAACAGACACTTCCACAACTGAGCATCATTTCTTCTTCAGCCCAAGTGCTTCATTCTTTCTGCAACTGCCCTCCACTCTTCCCCAGTAGCATACTGGAGACCTTCTAACCGGGAGGGCTCATCTTCTGGTATCATATCTTTTTGCTTTTTCATACTATTTATGGGGTTCTCAAGGCAAGAATACTGGAGTGGTTTGTCATTTCCTCTACCAGTGGACCACGTTTCATCAGAACTTTCCACTATGATCTGTCCATCTTAGTTGGCCCTGCATGACATGGCTCACAGCTTCATTGAGTTACACAAGCCCTTCACCACAATGAGGCTGTGATCCATGAAGGGGGAAAGGACATGAACAGTTATTTAAGCTCAGCCAAGTTGTTGATTTTTTTTTGTTGTTGCTGTTGTTGTTTTCTCTTCCTGAATGAGGGGTGTGTGAGGAAGAAAGGTTTTAGAATTCAATTTTCCTCAACATATTACAGCATTTTGCTAAGGCCAGCTGTGTTCAGCTTCTCATACTCAAAGCAGTTCCAGTTTTTGTTTTTTGGGTGTTTTTTTTTTGAAATTTAATAAGCTATTTTAGGGGTATTTTTAAATTTCTTTATTTTTAATTGAAGGATAATTAAAATGCCTAACTCTAACTTCCACATCTTACTTTCATTTTCACTTTTTTAACTAGTAGGAAGATTTCTAGGAGGTGATAATTTCAGTGACAAGAACTGTACATAATTGAGACTCCTTACTCAATGTTATTTGGAACTTTGGGAAATTGCATGAAAATTACATTAATTTGTAATATTTAGTGCACAATGGCCAATCTTGAAAACAACTGTTTTTATTCTGTGAGCCTGCAAAAGAATGTGTCCATTAAAATCTTCAAGAATTACAAACCTAGAATCTCTGTAATACAAACACATGAAAAGGTATTTATGTGCCTGGAAACTGTGTCTGACAATAACTGTAATGCAACATAATGCTAGTGGCCATCAGACAATTTTTCTCACTTAAAAACACATATGGTATTTTAAAAATAACTACCCATTACTTAGTGCTCAACATGCATTTGGATGTTATGCAAAGAATAACATTAAAACAATTTCATTTCATCTTCCCAACAACATTTATGGAGCTGGCATTACTTTCTCTATTTTACTGAGAGGAGACTGGCTTTGTGGGGCAGAGAAAGGAAGAGGGAGAATTCAGATTCAAGCTTGGAAAGGGAGACTGCAGGGCTCCCCACTGCACTTTAAAGCTTTGCCATCATAAATGATTATCAGGTGGAATCATAAGACATAAATCGATTTTTTATGCTGCTTTTCCGTCATCCTTTTTGAAATGGTGAACAGCTCCAATTTGCCCATCCACACATATAATATGACTGAACTGGCAACATATCTGGTATCTGTAAGAGTCAGTGTACAGGATGGTGTACACACGCATGATCACCCTCTGTTGGGATGTGGTCTCTGAATGACATCGTCTGAGTAGATGTTCTGTCCTTAAGTGTAGACCCACTACTCAGAACTTAGGTTTTCATTAGCCACACTTGGCATCACTATTACAAAATATTAAATAATTTATCTGAGATATCATTTAAGGGAATGAGAAGGCATTAAATGAGGAAAAGTATATGAAATGGACTCTTTAGAAGTAATAAAAATAAAAATGATCAAGAATCTTCCAAGATTTATCAAATACACCAAGGATGAGCATAATCATCAAAAATGAGTTTGGAAACCCTTGGCATGAACTGTATCCTTTAAAACAAAACTGAACAACCCCCCTTCCAGCCCCTTCCCTTCCCTCTCTCAGCTGGTGATAGAAACACTGGTTCCTACACAGGAACCAGCAGCACCTCCAGCCCCACCATCCCTAGCAGCAGCCTTTCCTTCTCATCTGGGATCAAAGGTCACCTCCTGGAAGCTCCGCCACCTCCTGGAGCAGGCTCCCTAACTGCCTCCAGCCTCCACATCCAGTTTGCCTTCCAGGACTTCCTCCACAGGGCTCCCACAATTAGGATTCCCAAGGAGCAAGGGTTGAGTTTCTGGATGTCTTCCTTCTCTGGGTGAGCTGGAGGAGACCCAAGAGGGGAGGGCTTCATGCCTGACTCACCCCTGTACCTCAGGGCCTCAACTCTAACCCCTGTTTGTTGACGGGAAGGAGGGAGAGAGGGAAATACCACCCACCACCTCACACACACCTCCAACTCACAAACTGTACATGCTGACAATCAGCAACAGCCCCTTAGACCCTACTCCAGATGGGCCTCTCTCCTGCTTCAGTCAAACTCCTTCCGGGACTAGCCTGTCTTCACCTCAACTCCCTTCATACCTCTAGATTCTCAGCCCTTTGCACTCTGGCCTCCTCACATTTGAAACCTGCTTCTCCGGTCACCAACACCTCCTGATTCCAAATCAACCAATAACTTTCCATGGACTCACCTTCTCATTTGCATTGAGCAGACCTGTCCTTCCTTGATTCGACAACCTACCCCCTTCTTTTTCCCTTGCTGTTCACTGTGAGTCTCTTCTCCTCCCCTTTCTCTCTCTACTTACTCTCTGATATCGAGTCTTCTTATCTTGGCCCCTAAAAACGCTTCCCTCTCTCTGGGCTATCTTGTCATCCTCACAGATTCAGCTACTACAGCTCAGTAAAGGGTATAAAGGCTCCATGCTCATCCCAGATCTTCCCCTCAAACACCAGACTCTCACTTCCAATGACCTGCAGGACACCTTCAACTTCAAGACAATTGAACTACAAGAGGCAGAGCTGGGGCTGCAAATAAGTAAGACTAGGCTTTTCTCTCCTCTTTAATGAGAATGCTTCCTACTGAAATCAGGCAGCATCTATCCCTGTCTCTGTCTGTCATGCAAAAATATGTGACAATTCTGATATGACCACTAACTAACCATGAGCTAAGTACATGGCCGAAACCCAACCTTGGCCTATCTTGCCATAGCAAAGAAACAGAACCTTTCGCAAAGTCTTTTCAAAATAATTCATAATCACTGTTAAAATGTGACACTGTTTTAAGGCAAAAATTGTTTCTGGGAATAAATTACATAGTTAAACCCAGCAGGGCACATTTATAAAATGAGTTTGCAAAATAGAAAACAATCAGACATCTTTGCAGTACAAGCCCTCTGCCTCTGCCTCTCAGTTTTGTTCACATTGGTAACGGTGGAAGCCCTGCCCACAGGCTATGCTGTCTGCACTGAGGAGTTCACTGCTGCATTTCCGTGTGCAGTCTTTCATAGTCCATTTCATTTCCAAAATTAACACTTGGGAAGAAAAGGAAAATTCCCTGCAAACTTAATCACTGAAAAGTAGGCAGAATTAAATAACAGAAAAAAACAGCCCATGTGAGCAATGATACTGAATGAGATGAGAGCAGAGATGACACACATCATTCTTTAGAACCTCAAGATCACAGACAAAACAGAGGCTGGATAGAAGGCATTGCACAGGTCTCTCTCTCTCTCCCCCCCCTTTCTTTAAGACATCTCAAGGCAGAGCAATCAACCCGTGAAAAGAAAAAAAGCCTAAAAAACAAAGGGCATTTTCTGAAATGACTTTGATCCAGGAATCAAATTACTGGCTTAAAGGCTTTGTACCCTCAATAACTGCTCTGTCGTCCTTGTTGGACCTCCCAGGTTGCTCAGTGGTAAAGAATTCACCTGCCAATAAAGGAAACACAGGTTTCATCCCTGTCAGGAAGATCCCTTAGGCAATGGCAACCCACTCGAGTACCCTTGCCTTAGAAATCCCATGGACAGAGGAGCCTGCAGGGCTGTAGTCCATGAGGCCACAAAAGAGCTGGACACAACTTAGTGACTAAACAACAACACTGTCCTTGCTAAAGTATTATTTTCAACTTATTTTTACCAATCTTTTCTTTGTAAGTAACCACATATGACTTTATCCAAACAAAGCCGTGCAGTAAATATGTGCCCTCTGTGGTGAAACGATGCATCGTGCTGGTGCTCAGTCATGTCTGAGTCCCTGAAACACCACAGACTGCAGCCTGCCAGGCTCCTTGTCCATGAGATTTTCCAGGCAAGAACACTGGAGTGGGTTGCCGTTTCCTTCTCCAGGGGATCTTCTTCACCCAAGGACTGAACTCTTGTATTTTCAACTTATTTTTACCAATCTTTTCTTTGTAAGTAACCACATATGACTTTATCCAAACAAAGCCGTGCAGTAAATATGTGCCCTCTGTGGTGAAACGATGCATCGTGCTGGTGCTCAGTCATGTCTGAGTCCCTGAAACACCACAGACTGCAGCCTGCCAGGCTCCTTGTCCATGAGATTTTCCAGGCAAGAACACTGGAGTGGGTTGCCGTTTCCTTCTCCAGGGGATCTTCTTCACCCAAGGACTGAACTCTTGTCTCTTGTGTTTCCTCTATTCACAGGAAACTTCTTTACCACTGAGCCCCCCGGGAAGGCCAATACATGCATAATTTAGTTTATCAAGGCTATCTTTCTGTGAGAGATGATTGTCTCTCTGTTATGAAAGGTGCTCGCAGTAAAGGGAATCCACACCGGACACGTGGAAGGCAGAGGGAGAACCACTTACCCAGCTCGTCACTGCTTCAGACCAACCTTGAGGCGACTGTGTAGCCACTCCCGCCCCAGGTGTTACTCGTGTTAACTCAGCCTCCCAATCACAGCCACACCTCTCTCTCACAAACACAGCCTCTGATTCAAGATAACAGGACACAGCACCAGTTTGAAAGGCCCACCCTCAGCCCCTGTGAAAAGGCCTTGAGAAACAGGCACCTGTTTTCCCTATGAGAGCTCTGACAGGACTGCTACATTACCTGGATGAAATCAAGAAATGTCAAGGGCAGTAAGTCATCCATTTGACCTATGTCTTTTGAAAAACGATTTAAAATTCTTCCTGCAAGAACAAGATATAAAAAATTACTCATTTGTTCAGGTAGGAGCTTTAAGAGAAACAATTCATGAAATAATCAAAACAATATTTTTTAAAGCATATATATTTAGGGGCTTTCCTGGTGGTACAAAATCACTGCAGATGGTGACTGCAGCCATGAAATAAAAGACGCTTACTCTTTTGAAGAAAAGTTATGACCAACCTAGATAGCATATTCAAAAGCAGAGACATTACTTGGCCAACAAAGGTCTGTCTAGTCAAGGCTATGGTTTTTCCAGGAGTCATGTATGGATGTGAGAGTTGGACTGTGGAGAAAGCTGAGCACCGAAGAATTGATGCTTTTGAACTGTGGTGTTGGAGAAGACTCTTGAGAGTCCCTTGGACTGCAAGGAGATCCAACCAGTCCATTTTGAAGGAGATCAATCCTGGGATTTCCTTGGAAGGAATGATGCTAAAGCTGAAACTCCAGTACTTTAGCTGCCTCATGAGAAGAATTGACTCATTGGAAAAGACTCTGATGCTGGGAGGGATTAGGGGCAGGAGGAGAAGGGGATGACAGAGGATGAGATGGCTGGATGGCATTACCGACTCGATGGACATGAGTTTGAGTGAACTCCGGGAGATGGTGCTGGACAGGAAGGCCTGGCATGCTGCGATTCACAGAGAGTCAGACACGACTGAACGACTGAACTGAACTGAACTGGTGGTACAGTGGATAAAAATCTGCCTGCCAATGCAGGGGACATGGGTTTAATCCCTAGGTTGGGAAGATCATCTGGAGACTAAAATGACTACCCACTCCAGTATTCTTACCTGCAAAATCCCATGGGCAGAGGAGCTAGTGAGCTACTGTCCATGGGGACACAAAAGGGTCAGACTTGACTTAGCGACTAAACAACACCACCAAATTTAACATATTACAAATTCACATAAAATGAAATAAGGTGATGTAAGTGGTAAAAAGAAAGAGAAAATAGGATGACACCTAAAGAGAAACAAAAATATCACCAAATGTCAGTGGGTGAGGGTTGAAATTGAGCCTTGATTTTCAAAAGAATGGGGGGAATCTTGTGGCAGTACTGGGAAGGGTTGGTGGATTTTAGAATGTTCCCTCCTTTTAGATCTCTTATCTAAGACTCACTCCAAGTGGTATGTCAGTAATAAATACCTGCAAAATATTTAAGTCAAACCTAACTGTTACACTAATTTTGCTTTAGTTATCAAGATTAAATTTGGCATGATACTTTTTAAATAAACATAACTTCTCTGTAACTTTTTTCCCTCCAGATGGTTCACATCCCCTCACATTTTGGGAAACAGTGGATTCCAGCCATTTCCAAGTGTGAGTTTAATGCTAGGGTAAGTGAAAGTGAAGTCACTCAGTCATGTCCGACTCTTTGCGACCCCATGGACAGTAGCCTGCACCAAGCTCCTCCATCCATGGGATTTTCAAGGCAAGAGTACTGAAGTTGTTTGCCATTTCCTTCTCCAGGAAATCTTCCCAACCCAGGGATCAAACCCAGGTCTCTCGCATTGTAGGCAGACAATTTACCGAGTGAGCCACCAGGGAAGTCCAATACTGGGGTAGTAAGCCATTATTTTCAGAGCTGTACCAGGTGTGACACAGATTTGTGAATAAGCATCTAAGAAGACCAGAAGGATGTAGGCAGGAAAACAGAAATATTACTAAATGACTAAGGATCACTTACAATCGTTGATTTTATTTCCCTTCTCAGAATCCACAACAACAGTATATCCTAAAGGCTGTAAGATTAGACGATGATAACTAATTTCTAGTAAATATTTGGTGTGAACTAAAAATGCCCCCTGTCACATCAGTAAACAAAGGATGCTGCAGCCATCGGGACTCTGCAGACACTTCTGCAAGGGTGGGGCTCCCTGAGGAGACTCGGGATGAGAAAGCACAGGACCCTGGCCCCAGATAGCGGAGATGCAGATCAAAGGAACTGTAACAGGGAGGAGCCGGTTTTGACTGCATGTTGGATCTCTTTGACTTTAGCTTTTGCTATTCATTGCTTTTGTTGGGGTATCCTACTTCACTGCCTGAAGGTTAAACTAAAGTGGCTTTTTTCTGCTCACAGAGAGACAGTCTGACTTTGGCCACTTGTGAATGGCTAGAGAAAAGAAGAAATGAACACATCCCTTTCCAATTTTGCAAGATAAATGGCCTTTTGACTTGACTTCCTTGCCTGCTCTCCTCTTTGTTCTATAAAAGAAGCTGGCATCCAAACCCCAATAAGATCGTTATTTTGAGACATTAGTTTGCCATCTTCTCAGTCTGCCAGCTTTCCAAATAAAGATGTTATTCCTTGCCTCCGAACCTCGTCTCTAAGACTTACTGGGCTGTCATGAGGCAAGCAGAACAAGCTTGAACTCGGTAACAAGTAACACTACTATATGCGGTTTTCTCTTCACGACAAAACACACCAGAAACAAAGTCCACCATAAATAATCTACTACAAATTCCACTTCTGAAAATAATCACAGGAAAGAGTTCAATTTAATATACCTAAACCTTTTGCACAGAATAGGTCTATCTTTGCAGTACTCATTTGGGCTTCTATTTTCTTGAAGGAATGAAGTCCTGTTAATAGACACCGGAGGGGAGACAAGATATACCCTAGCGTGCTAGCTGCTCTAGGATTAGTAACCCTGAAGATTTAAACTTCATCCCAAATCCTTGAATAATAAATAAGTCAGCATCTGGAGATACCCACAGGTCTTGAATACCAAAGAGTCTGGTTAACTGTGGTCATGAGCACTCAAAGGCTTTGAGAACAGAAATCCAGGCCCACCTGAGACTCCCAACTTTATGACTGTAGTTTTCAAATTAACTGACAAAAGTGGAGCAACTTCACAACCATAAAATCACAGACTCTTCCAATCATTTCTTCATTGCAGCTTCATAATAAGATGAGATCTGTGTGGGCCTCTGCAGTTTATTATCCTATGCTCTGCTCCTGCCTGGACCAAACAACATGTGCTGAGTAAATCTACACATGATGCTGACCTCAACCGTCTTATTTAATTATCATGAGAGTCTTGTGGAACAGGAAAGAGCAGCAGTTACTTCCATTTCACAGGAGACGAAGTTCCCAGACACCATGTCATCATTCTCACCAAGGTTCCTTAGGCACTGCCCATGTGCTAAGTGTTGTGAATGTATCAATCTGTTTAATGCCCACAGTACTGAGATATTCATAAGTGTGTGAATCAGTCAGTTCAATTCAGTCACTCAGTCATATCTGACTCTTTGCAGCTCTATGGACTGCAGCACCCCAGGCCTCCCTATCCATCACCAACTCCCAGAGCTTGCTCAAGCTCACGTCCATTGAGTTGGTGATAACATCCAACCATCTCATCCTCTGTTGTCCCCCTCTCCTCCCGCCTTCAATCTTTCCCAACATCAGGGTCTTTTCAAATGAGTCAGCTCTTCACGTTGGGTGGCCAAAGTATTGGAGCTTCAGCATCAGTCCTTCCAATGAATATTCAGGACTGATTTCCTTTAGGATGGACTAGTTGGATCTCCTTGCAGTCCAAGGGACTCTTAAGAGTCTTCTCCAACACCACAGTTCAAAAGCAACAAATCTTCGGCATTAGCTTTCCTATGGTCCAACTCTCACATCCATTCATGAATATTGCAAAAACCATAGCTTTGACCAGATGGACTTTTGTCAGCAAAGTAATGTCTCTGCTTTTTAATATGCTGTTTAGAATGGTCATAGCTTTTCTTCCAAGGAGCAAGCATCTTTTAATTTCATGGCTGCAGTCACCATCTGCAGTGATTTTGGAGCCCAAGAAAACAAAGTCTCTCACTGTTTCCACTGTTTCCCCACTTATCTGCCATGAAGTGATGGGACGAGATGTCATGATCTTAGTTTTCTGAATGTTGAGTTTTAAGCCAGCTGGTTCACTCTCCTCTTTTACTTTCATCAAGAGGCTCCTCAATTCCTCTTTGCTTTCTGCCATAAGGGTGGTGTTATCTGCATATCTGAGGTTACTGATATTTCTCCTGGCAATATTGATTGATATTTCTCCTGGCAAAACTGATTCTGGCTTGAGTTTCATCCAGCCCAGGATTTCACATGATGTACTCTGCATATAAGTTAAATAAGCAGGGTGACAATACACAGCCTTGACATACTCCTTTCTGAACTTGGAACCTGTCCATTGTTTCATGTCCAGGTCTAACTGTTGCTTCTTGATCTGCATACAGATATCTTAGGAGGCAGGTCAGGTGGTCTGGTAATCCCATCTCTTTCAGAATTTTCCAGAGTTTATTGTGATCCACACAGTCACAGGCCTTGGCATAGTCAGTAAAGCAGAAGTATATACTTTTCTGGAACTCTCTTGCCTTTTTGATGATCCAACAGATGTTGGCAGCTTGATCTCTGGTTCCTCTGCCTTTTCTAAAACCAGCTTGAATATCTCGAAGTTCTTGATTCAGGTACTGTTGAAGCATCACTTGGAGAGGAGAATTTTGAGCATTACTTTGTTAGTGTGAGAGATGGGTGCAATTGTGCAATAGTTTGAATATTCTTTAGCATTGCCTTTCTTTGGGATTGGAATGCAAACTGACTTTTTCCAGTCCTGTGGCCACTACCACAGTTTCCCAAATTTGCTGGCATACTGAGTGCAGCACTTTAACAGGAGCATCTTTTAGAACTTGAAGTAATTCAGCTAACTCCATTAACCACTAGTTTTTTTGTAGTGATGCTTCCTAACACCCATCTGACTTCAGACTCCAGGAAGTCTGGCTCTAGGTGAGTGATCACACCATCATGGTTATCTGGGTCATGAAGGTCTTTTTTGTATAGTTCTTCTGTGTATTCTTGCCACCTTTTCTTAATATCTTCTGCTTCTGTTAGGTCCATACCATTTCTGTCCTTTATTGTGCCCACCTTTGCTTGAAATGTTCCCTTGGTATCTGTATTTTTCTTGAAGCAACCTCTAGTCTTTGCCAGTGTGTTAACAGTATCCTCATATTTTATGCGTTAGAAAATCAAGACACAGAGAAATGAAATAACTAGCACAAACATAAAGATTAACATAACTGGCTACAGCTATTAGTAACTAGCAACAGGACTGAACCCAGACAGCTGGTTCTAGAATATATAATTATAACCATGGCACCATCCTGCCTGGAGATTTGCCTGCCCAGTAGTATCTACCTGCTTTATCCTTGGTCACATAGCTAGTTGATGACCAAGCTGAGCTTATTCCTATCCTCCCTCCAGCCCTCATCCCTGCCTCGACAGTTCCTGTCAATCATCACTTGCAAAAAACAAAGCCACCTTGGGCCTCAGCACAAGTCTAACCACCTGGACAGCATGGACATGTACACTGATGAACTAACCCTTCAAAGGAACCCAGGTCAAGAGGCTACTTTCTGAAGCAAGACAGGTCAAAGGCCTCAAGGTAGAGGAAGCAACCACTAGGAAACCTTCAGGACACTCTTCCTTAACACTGAAGATCTACCTGCCACATACCACAAGACCACTTAAATGTAACCAAAAGTCCATTGCAAAACTAGAGAGCTGATTTTATTGAGGAGGATGTATACATTTAACTGATCTTGTGTTTTAAATAATTTTACACTACCATTTAGGTAAATCTCAAAGTATGAATACATGTCAGAGCTCTGTGGTCCCAGAAACGAATGGGCAATGAAACAAAGACACACACAGCCTGTCTCCGATAGAGATGTTCCTGGAAGAAAGTCCTTCCTAGTTAGGTTAACACTATGTAACACAGCCAACGTTCCAACAACTTGTCAAAAACATTTCAACACATTTTCATTATCTGTTGGATGTTTCATACGCCACACAACAAATGGACTCCTAAACCATCCTGCAAAATAAACATTCACTTATCTTTACAGACACACATAAATTGCAAGAAAAGCTCATACACTCCTATATTCAGATTTCCTCTGGTAGGAAAAAATAGCTATGAAACTTTTTATATAAAACTAATCAACATGCACAGTGATTTTTGTCCTAGCATCTCTTCCATTTTCAAATATCAAACATAATTAGGCATTAAAAGTGTTAACAAGACATAGAAAAACTTGGTGTCTGACTTACCTATCGGATTCCTATTGAAGAACAATACCGGAGCTCTCAAAATGGACTCCAACATTTTGTCATGCAAAGTTTGTGAAGAATTAACAAGGACATAGAATGTCAACAGAGATCTTGCAATTCCAAAAAGGATGGTAGATACAATTAACCCTGAAATAAAGAAAGATCACTCAGCACAATATCTCTGCCTTATACTCAATGACGCTAAAGCATGGTAGACAGTTTATGAAGATACTGTGTATTTTATTCTATAAGTAAAATTTATACAGAAATTTACATATATAGAATACAGAATCAATAAATTTATATAAATATATGTAACTACACATATACAATGGATTGTGTAAGAGCTCAATGCTTTCACAAAATATATTTATAAAGAAGAATATAAAAATCACTATTTTCCTCTCATGAAATAGAAACAACACGGAGGAGGGTGGAAATAGTGTAAACTGCAGGTGCATTGTAGGTTTTCCTAATTCAATTAACAGCCCTAATAAAAACTCAGGAGAAAAAAGATAATTAATTCCAGTTGAGCTATTTCAAATCCTAAAAGATGATGTTGTAAAAGTGCTGCACACAGTATGTCAGCAAATTTGGAAATCTCAGCAGTGGCCACAGGACTGGAAAAAGTCAGTTTTCATTCCAATCCCAAAGAAAGGCAAAGCCGAAGAGTGCTCAAACTACCACACAATTACACTCATCTCACACGCTTGTAAAGTTATGCTCAAAATTCTCCAAGCCAGGCTTCAGCAATATGAACTGTAAACTTCCAGATGTTCAAGCTGGTTTTGGAAAAGGCAGAGGAACCAGAGATCAAATTGCCAACCCCACAGAATCATCAAAAAAGCAAGAGTTCCAGAAAAACATCTATTTCTGCTTTATTGACTATGCCAAAGCCTTTGACTGTGTAGATCACAATAAACTGGAAAATTCTGAAAGAGATGGGAATAAAAGACCACCCGACCTGCCTCCTGAGAAATCTATATGCAGCTCAGGAAGTAACAGTTAAAACTGGGCATGGAACAACAGACTGGTTCAAAATTGGGAAAGGAGTACATCAAGGCTGTATATTGTCACCTGGCTTATTTAATGTATATGCAGAGTACATCATGAGAAATGCTGGGCTGGATGAAGCATAAGCTGGAATCAAGATTGCCAGGAGAAACAGCAATAATCTCAGATATGCAGATGACACCATCCTTATGGCAGAAAGTGAAGAACTAGAGCCTCTTGATGAAAGTGAAAGAGGAGAGTGAAAAAGTTGGCTTAAAGCTCAACATTCAGAAAACGAAGATCATGGCATCCAGTCCCATCACTTCATGGCAAATAGATGGGGAAACAGTGGAAATAGTGGCAGTTTCTTGGGGGCTCCAAAATCACTGCAGATAGTAACTGCAGCCATGAAAAGACACATACTCCTTGAAAGAAAAGTAATGACCAATCTAGATAGCATATTAAAAAGCAGAGACATTACTTTGCCAACAAAGGTCTGTCTAGTTAAGGCTATGGTTTTTCTAGTGGTCATGTATGAATGTGAGAGTTGGACCATAGGAAGGCTAGTGTTGAAGACTTGATGCTTTTGAACTGTGGTGTTGGAGAAGACTCTTGGGAGTCCCTTGGACAGCAAGGAGATCCAACTAGTCCATCCTAAATGAAATCAGTCCTGAATATTCATTGGAAGGACTGATGCTGAAGCTGAAGCTCCAATACTTTGGCCACCTGATGTGAAGAGCTGACTCATTTGAAAAGACCCTGATGTTGGGAAAGATTGAAGGTGGGAGGAGAAGCGTATGACAGAGGATGAGGTGGTTGGATGTTATCACCAACTCAATGGACATGAGTTTGAGTAAACTCCGGGAGTTGGTGATGCTTCAGGGCCTGATGTTGGAAGGCCTGGCGTGCTATAGTCCATTGGGTAGCAAAGAATTGGACACAACTGAGTGACTGAACTAAACTGATAAAAAGTAGTTGATCTTCCTTTCCCCTCATTTCAAATATTACTACTTTACAGTATGTCCCATAATCTAAAACTCTGGTATGCCTTAGAGCCAACACATGAATTAACAGGGAACAAGAGAAAAGACTTAGCATTTCCTTGTAAACATCTAATTACAAGTAAGTGTCTATTTACTTTCATGTAAAGTCGCTACTTGAGAACCTACTGTATAGCACAGAGAACTCTATTCAGTGCTCTGTGGTGACCTAAATGTGAAAGAAATCAAAAAATGAGAGGATATATGTATATGTATAACTGGTTCACTTTCCTGATCAGCAGAAAGTAACAAAACATGGTTATGCTACAACTATACTGTAATAAAAATTAGTAAAACTTTTAAAAATAAATAATAAAGTAGCTACTTCTATGTCCAAGTAGCTTTAAAGAGTACAAAAAGATCATGTTAAGTTGTAAGCGGACCATCCCTTAAACAACTGAATTGGAAGGAACTACAAATTAGATTTTGACATGACATAATTAATCTAAGTTAGCAACTAATCTCTCATTAAGTGATTTATAGAAACATATAGCATTTGTAAATGAATATCATCATTTAAATGTATGTCTTTTCAATGACAGAAAATATCACTACTATGCATCAGACAGCTATGAATCAAAACAGCCCTCCAAACATCTCTTCAGCTCACAAGGGTAAATAGAGTGGGGATAGCTTCTATGATAAATATTCCATCAAGTACTTTTTTTTCCATTCAGATAACACATCAGTGTTATTTAAATTCTGAAAGCTGCTCAGATTCCTAAATTCTATCAACAGGTATTTGCTGCCTACCATCTTATATGAATATGTAACAGAATCCCTTCCTCCTTTTTAAGTCCATATAATCCACCAATTTAGAAGGTAAACAGCTAATGGGTTTAAGTTTCTTAGCAAGTGATCAATAAAACAAATACCAAATTTCAATGAGTGGATTTTCATATAAATCACTTTTTGTAGAAAGCTTGTACAAACATTTCCTGTGGGACTATTTAAATTAAAAAAAATTTAATTGGGGTATAGCTATCTTACAATGTTGTGTTAGTTTCTGCTGTACAAGGAAGTGAGTCAGCTACATGTATACAAATATCCCTTCTCTCTTGGACCTCCCTCCCCACCACCATTTCCACCCCTCTAGGTCACCACAAATCACCAAGCTGAACTCCCTGTGCTATACAAAAACAACTTCCCACTAGCTATTTGTTTTACACATGTCAGTGTAGATATGTCAATCCCAATTTTCCAACTTACCCCCTTAACCAGAGTCAACCATTTTTCTTTACCTCTACATTTTTACATCTAAAAATTATTACATTTTATATAAAGATAATTTACACAAATATTTAAAAAATACTTTGATTCAAGAAACATATTTTATGCTGAAAAGTGTTTCCCAGCTCACAGGCCCTGTGTTGTCTCCCTCTTAAAGATTTGAATCATGACTTTCAGTTCTCAAAATCGTCTGCGACAAAGCTGCTAAAGGGCCAGATGTGGGGAAACACCGTGGGAGGGTCACGTTCACCATCAAGTTTACTTTTTCTTCAGAGAAACTACATTAGGGTCATAAGAGGAGGCTGAACAAGCGCCACCTCCCCCCTGCCTGTGGGAAAGTGAGCTTCGTGTAGATTCCATAGCACTTTGGGTCAGACCAGAAATAACTCACTGGTCTCTATTCCTACTGTTGCAAATAGCATCTATATCGTGCCATTTTTTCTAGATTCCACATATATGTGTTAATTATGCATTTTTGTTTTTCTCTTTCTGACTTACTTCACTCTGTATCCAGACTCTAGGTCCATCCATGTCTACAAATGAACCAATTTTGCTCCTTCTTATGGTTGAGTAATATTCCAGTGTGGGCTTCCCTGGTGGCTCAGTGATAAGAACCTCCCTGCCAATAGAGGATGCAGGCTCAATCCCTGGGTCAGGTAGACCTCCTGGAGAAGGAAATGGCAACCCACTCTAGTATTTTTCCCTAGGAAACCACATGGAAGAGGAGCCTGATAGGCTACAATCCATGGGGTTGAAAATGAGTCAGACATGATTTAGCAATTGAACAACAACAATATGCCAGTGTATATATGTACCATAAATGAGATGAAAAGACAACCTTGATAATGGGAAAAAATAACTGCAAACTAAGCAATTAAATATACAAACAGCTCATGTAACTAAAAAAAAAATCAAAAAAATGGGCAGAAGACTTAAATAGACACTTTTCAAAGAAAACAGACAGATGGCCAAAAGGCACATGAAAAAATGTTCAACGTCACTAATTTTTCAGGTTAATTCAGTTCAGTCACAATTCAGTAGTTCTGACTCTTTTTGCAACCCCATGGACTGCAGGCTGCCAAGCTTCCCTGTCCATCACCAACTCCTAGAGCTTGCTCAAACTCAAGTCTCTCAAGTGGGTGATGCCATCCAACCATCTCATCCTCTGTCATCCCCTTCTCCTCCTGCCATCAGTCTTTCCCAGCATCAAGGTCTTTTCCAAGGAGTCAGTTCTTTACATCAGGGGGCCAAAGTATTGAAGCTTCAGCTTCACCATCAGTCCTTCCAATGAACACCCAGGACTGATCTCCTTTAGGATGGACTGGTTGGATCTCCTTGCAGGCCAAGGGACACTCAAGAGTCTTCTCCAACAGCACAGTTCAAAAGCATCAAGTCTTCAGCATTCAGCTATCTTGATAGTCCAACTCTCACATCCATATGTAGATCAAAACTACAATAAGGTAGGACTTCATACCAGTCAGAATGGCCATCATCAAAAAATCTACAAGCAATAAATGCCAGAGAGAGTGTGGAGAAAAGGAAACCTTTTTACACTGTTGGTGGGAATGTACATTGATACAGCCACTATGGAGAACAGTATGAAGATTCTTTAAAAAACTAGGAATAAAACTACGATATGACCCAGCAATCCCACAACTGGGCAATATCTTGGGGACACCATAATCCAAATGACACATGGCCCTCAAGGTTCACAGCAACACTATTTACAAATGCTAGGACATGGAAGCAATCTAGATGTCCGTCAACAGATGAATGGAAGAAGATATTTAAAATGTTAGGTGAAGATGAATGCTATATAAATTTTAAACACTCCTGTGAATAGACAGGGTCATTTTATCAGTCTGGCAAGCTAAATGTTAAATCAATCACACAGTTGGGGATGAGATAACACTGTGATCTCAAGGTAAGAAAGAGAAGGAATTCTAATCCCACACAGTGTCTCGCATACAGGGTTATCATTACAATCTTTCTAAATTCCATATATGGCAGATTCATGTTGATGTGTGGAAAAACCAATACAATATTGTAAATTAATTAAACTCCAATTAAAATAAATAAGTTTATATTAAAAAAATAATCCCACACACTGGATTACTTCATGCTTAGCTTCTCAAGTAATTAGTGAAGCCCAAGAAAGGAGCTGTGTGGAAGTCTGCATAGCTACAAGGCAATAACATTTTTATTTCAGGACCCTTGCTGCCAGAGAATTTCATGTAAGATCAATAAAAGCCAGGATTTATTCAGACAGAATTAGAACACTCTGAACCACAGGATGAGGATCCCTTTCTAATCTCCTTGCCCATTCATACAATGATACAAGATTTAGCTAAAGTGACTTATTAGAATAGACAATAGCCACATATTTCCAGTAGCTGATTTTCATAATGTGCAATCCTGGTTTAACTTCCAAAACCCAGTGCACAGTAAATTAAACAGTCTTCATTCAACCTCTTTCTTCTAGATTTCTAGATTTTAAAAATAATTATTCTAGTTAATTCACAGCATAAACACAACTCAGATTCTTAGTCTCAGAAGACATTACTGAATTACTCCTGGAGGCCCTAGTTGCTCACACAGCCTCATTGTAAACACCCCAGACTCTCATATAATGGACTAGAAGATTCAACTTTACCTGAATAAACATTAAAGTACCAGTTCAGATCAAAGATAAAAATTACATCTTCTTTTCCATATTCCTTAAAATACAGGTCTCTCTGTATATTACCCCTATGGAACAGGGAAGAAAAAATATTACATTATAGATATAAAAAGAATTTACACAAAAATTAAAGAAAAAAAAATACTTTGATTCCAGAGACATGTTTTATGTCGAAAAGTGTTTCCCAGGTCATGAGGCTCTGTGTTTGTCTCCCTTTTAAAGATTTGAATCATGACTTTCAGTTCTCAAAACTGTCTGTGAAGAAGCTGCTAAAGGGTCAGACATGGGGAAACACCGTGGGAGGGTCATGTTCCATCATCAGGTTTACTTTTCCTTCAGGAAATTACGTGAGGGTCAGAAGAGGAGGCTGAACAAGCGCCACCTCCCCCCTGCCTGTGGGAAAGTGAGGCTTCATATACATTTCACAGCACTTTGGGTCAGACCAGGAATCACTCACCAGTATGCAAGCCACCAATCCTGCAGGACGTAGACAACCTGGAGCAGGAAACAATAGTCACTCAGACACCGAAATTACTAAGCCCCCTCACCCTGCTCACTAGGCTGGGGACGGAAAGGCTCCAGAACACGGAGGCTGTCCTTATGGCTCAGGTCTATGCCAAGTCTCACACCCCAGATGACCACAGGTCAGGGAAGGGCATGCTGCATTTTAATATCTCTAAAACATATCCCCTTTTCCCATACAACCTGTCATGGTCACACATCAGTAAGCCTCACTTATTTCGGTCCCCACAAATAACGTAATTCACAGCAAATCCAAGTGGACTACAAAATGCAATGATAACAATATAGATGCTGAGGTTTTTCAAAGGAAAAAGCTTGACAGGTACTGTGATGGTCAGGCATTCTGTGTCAGCATGGCCAGGCCAGTCTCCAGTGATCCACCAAACACTCATCTAGATGTTGCCATGAAGCTATTTTGTGGATGTGGTTCACATCCATCATGAGAACTTCAGTAGAGGAGATCACCCTCAACACTGTTGTGGCCTCATCCAGTCAGTCAAAGGCCCTTAGAGCAATGTCACATTCACCCAGCTAGTTCTCACAACTTCAGGGGCCAGTTCTTTAAGACAAATATCTTAATACACATATTTTAAAATATTTATAAAATACAGTATAAATAGTACATAAACATCAAGCTGAGGGCACAAACCAAAATACATACCCTTACGTACCTGAGCTGTGATGTTTACTAGAATAAGGAAGATGATGACAGGCCAGCCAGCACCGGCTGTGAAGTAATTCTCATAGGTCTTAAAACTAACTTTTCCTTCCAAATGGTCCTCTAGAGGTAGTGTAACCTGTATATTCTCAGACTGGGAAGGAAAAATGGCAGTTAGAGATGAAATTTTAAATAAAGAACCCCCAAATTTCAAAAGTTCAACAATGTCCTCCACTGCAAAGCTGTGGAGAAAAAGACACATCTCATGCACTGCCAGGAGAGCAGGATGGTCCATCTCCTCTGGAGAAGGATGTGGGAATATCTAGTGAAACCATGTATGCATTGACCTTTGGACCCAGCCATTCTACTCCTAGAATCTATTACAAATAAGGAAACATCATTTGCATGAGGTCATTCACGTTTGGGTAGCTTTGCTTAAAGTAGATCAAGACTCTGAGCACAAGCACAGCCTACCTGATTCAAGTATAAATGCAGAAGCTTCTTCCAAAATAACACACAGAATTATGTGGAGCAAGTGTATCCCTCCAGATGACTGTGTCACTCAATGACAGGAACACACAACATACTTAGGGCTCAAAATATGAGCCAAACACAGTAAACTGAGTTCACAGAGTGAGCTGGACTAATATGAGTTTGAACAGCAAGGGACAAGCATATGATCCAAATCTATTTGGTTCCTAAATTTCAGAGAGTGATTCCTGAGTGTGGAATCTGAACAGAAGTTAGAAACATCCAGGCTCCTGGGTCTCGATAGTGAAGCCTTGGACATCGAGGAATACCTGTGGATGTTTTTAAGGGAGATCTAGTCCATTTCTGTACTTCTGTCTGGAGGACTCAGAATGGATTATACAGTCTCATGGACCAAGGATGTCCAGGGCTCTATGCTGGCCACTGGGTGGATAAAATATAGGTCTCAGTGTTGAAGGGTAAGAAAGGAAGATGGGAACTAATTACAAAGTGTCTGCTGTGAGTCAGGTCCTTTACACACACTACCTCTGGCCTAATCACAAACCATCTGACACCAAGGCAAAATAATACAGCCAGTCAGCTACAGTGCCAGAATATTCCAACATATAGGAAAAGTAGCTGATTTAAGGCGGTCACAGCAGAACTCAGTCTAAGAGGATCTTCACATTAAGCCTCTGGATGCATAAGGGAAGCCGGGGGCCACCAGCGTGACTAGGATGTAACTAAGGTAAACTGAAGAGTTCTCAATCAGTGTGAGCCACATTCACCCAGAAATTCACAGCAGTGCACCCACTCCTGATCTCCATCAGATTCTCTATCCTACACCCTAAGGGCTTGCTCCCTTCATGCTCTTGTAACTCTACCAATTCCATGGAACAAGACTTTGTGAACCTTAGGGTCTACTTTGGGACAAATGAAGACATGAGCAGAGCAGATTGAAGGTCCCTGAGACCAACAAGAGCAGACAGACCCGGGCACCCTGCAGGGTGAGAAACTCACATCTTGGTCCTCTGGAGCCACATCTTTCAATGAGGGTCTGGGAGACTGGAGAGACTGAACCAAAGACTCAAAGATCAGAGTGGGAGCTCCTGGAACTGGAGATGGTTCAGATGGCTCCTTCCCCTTCTCAAAAAGGGAAAAAATATCTATCCCAGATTCCAGGAACTCAGAGTAAGTTCCTCTTTCCACCACAATGCCCTGAAATAAAAAAGTTTGACAGGAATTAATTTACATTCAATATTAAACCAACCTAATATTAATCAGGAAAAGTTATCTGGTCTTAAATTATAATTTGGGGGGAAAAATGATCCCTGGGTCTAGAATTCTTGTTGAGAAATCTAGTACAGTCAACTCAACACAGAACTGAGCATTCTGTTCCCTGCCAAACCCTGTGTTAGATACTGGAGGATATGAAAGAAATGTGGGCTCATGTGTTAAAAATGGAGGACATTGACATAACTGCTGTGGGCCCTCAGGGAAGCGAGAAGTACAGAAGTTGGTGGGAGGATCAGCACAGTCTTTTAGACAACGTGCAAACTGACAGAAGCCTCATGTGAGAAGTAGGATTGTAGAAAAGCAGTCAACTGGGGAGAATATTGTTGGAAAGAAAGCTAAACTTGACAGAGAGGTGGGCACAAGCACACCTGCATGTAGGTAAGAGTCAGTCATCAAGTATTATGTATAGTATAGTCATAGCATCATGTGTCCCAGGTGGTTCCAGACAGGTAGGACCCAGCCCTGGACAGAGAGATGCATCTCCCTGGTCTCTACAACTGCCCCACAAACTCAGGAAGTTCCCAATGGAAGTCAATATTCCACCTGTAAAAGTAATTAAGCAAGGAGGCCATGGGGCTGGGGTGGCTCTAAAGCCTTGGCAGTCTGTGCCCACAAACCAACACCTAAGCCAGAATCAGGGCACCCAGAGCCAAGAAAAAACTTAGGAACTACCAGCCACAAGCAGCCAACCAGGATTCCCCAATCAGGCAGCTGCTTAAGCCTCCGCCAATCTAATCATTTTTCCAGTGACTGAGCAACTGAACTGAACTGAACTGAATCTAATCATGCTCTTTGAACACGCATGATATATCCTTGTACAGTTTCCCTTCCTTACAAAGTCATATAAAATAGTGTGCAGATGTTTCACTATTTTCTCACCCCATGAAACTAGATGTGGCTGATTCACTCTGTGACAAATAAAACATTAGGGAAAAAAAAAAAAAAACTCGGGATGCAAAACTAACCAAATGAGAGCAGCTCTGGTTACAGCAGGTCAGGTGGAGGGAGATGACTCCCTCACTGCAGCCCCTGAGGCAGGCACCTGGGAGGAAGCCAGTGAAGCCTTTGGGTGCCATGCGATACTGCAGAGCTAGAAAATCATGCAGGATATACTGTGTCTTGTTCCACTTGGGAGGCAAAATTCACACACCTCTTTAATGAAACCACCACTCTCCACTTCATATCTGTAATATGCACGATGAAATGACAATACAAAGACAGCAATTTCACTCAGCAGCCAAGTGCTGACAATTCCAAGGGGACAAGGGGGCAGCCATCCCCCCTCTGCTGTGAGAGAGGGACCAGACGGTGAGGATGGACTCCAACCCATCCAGGGGTGCTCACCAGTGGACAAATGGTTATTTTGTTAGTACTAAAACTGGAGCCAGCGTCCTCAAAGGAAGCAATAAGAGGACCCTAAAACATCTAGGGACTGGCAAGATAGGTTATTCTCCTGCCCACTGATCCTGTGCTCATACCCCTGTCAGCACTGGGGTTTACACACTAGACTCGCCCCCTCTGCACATGAAACCAACTGCCCTCAAGCTTGAGAAAACTTAGCCCCTTCCCCACCCCATTCCTAGAGGAGTGGAGAGGAGTCCCCACAGGGAACTGCTTCTAGTTTTAACAATCTTTCTTAGTTAGAGAAGACATTCATTTCTTAAGTCAGGGATTTGATCCAGGACCTTGGAACAGTCAGGGGTTAACGACAGAGGTCCTGAGGCCCAGAGGCAAACAAGCAAAGGACTGAAGCAAGCAATCACTAAGTCTGAACACTGCACTAGTCTCTACCCCACCCTCAACCATGGTAGGAGTTGTAGGCTGAATGGTGCTCCCCTCCTCAAAAAGATAGGTTCAAACATGACACCCATAAACACAACCTTATTTGGAAACAAGGTCTTTGCAGATGTACTCAAGATGAGGTCACGCTGGAGCAGGGTGACCCTACATCCAATAAAACCAAAGAAACCCAGACAGACACAGGGACTACAGCCACATGAGGTCAGAGGCAGAGAGCACAGCGCTGCAGCTGGAAGCCAAGAAACACAAGGCAGGCTGGTGAACACCAGAGGCTGGAGGGGAGGATTCTCCCTTGGAGCCTCCAGGGAGAGCACGGCCCTGCCAGCACCTGGATTTGGGACCTGTAGCCTTCAGAACAGGGGGACGATAAACTCCTACTGTTTTAAGTCACCCAGTTTGCACTACTTTGTTACAGCAGCTCTAAAAAGTGATACCCTCGCCTGAGCCCACACTGCTGTCTCCTCAGCTTTACTAAGACTTGTAACTGCTCCTTCTGTCGCCCCTCCAGTGACCATCAGAGGACTCTCTTAACTCTCACATCAGACCACATCCCTCCTCTGCTCCGGACAGTCCAAGGCTTCCATCCCACTTCCAGTCCCCGTCCACAGCTCGGAGACCAGCTCCCTCCCATCCCCCTGCTCACTCTCCTCAGACACGCTGGTCTTCCTGCCGTTCCTCCAACCTGCCAGGTCAGCTCCTTCTTAGGACCCCCTGCCTCAGACCCCCTCTCCCAGGTGACTATGTGACCCCCACCTTCATGTCACTCAGACCCCGTGAGGCATCAGCTCCTCAGGGAGGCGGCCAGGATGTCAGCCCACCTCTCTTTGTCACATCCTCCCCATAAGAACAGGAGCCCCTTGAGGGCAGGGCCTTGTCCTCCTGCCGCACAGGCTCCCACACGTATCGGGCACATAGAGACCTGGGCAGGGAGACCAGCAACTGGAGACACCAGCAGAGAGCGCGTCTCTGATGCGGGTGCTCGGACACCCAACCTCGCTTCTGGAGTTAATGGAAGATGCTCTTGAGGCAAACTATGTATAAAAATCACCTGGATACAATCAGGTCTTAGTATCCCTAATTTCTAAATAATACACTTTGACTTAAGTCTAATTTATAAAAAGTACACTTTGACTAAATAGCATCATTATCCTTTCAAAATTTCATTAGAACAGTGACGATTTAATAACCCAGTGGTTGTACTTTCATACACTTTAGGGTTTCTGTGACTTAGAGTATCACAGTGACATTTCTATAGGTCTTTGGATTCATCCTCCAAGGCATGGACACCAGCTCTGAGAAGGGGGTAAAAAACTGAGGGAGAAGAGGGTGTTTACCTTGAATCCAAGCATAGTAACCTGCTGGGAGGTCTGGCTTTCAACACACCTGAGTGCTAGCAATTCCACAGACTTCTATAAACTACTTACATCTTTCAGTATCAGAATCTGACTTGCATCTTCTAGGTGCTGCAGCTGATGAGTCACTAAGATTGTGATCTTCTCCTTCAAGGCCTGACGAATACACCTACAAAGGTAAGAGGTACAGTATGCAAAAGTACGTTAACGGGAGGGCTTCAAACTGAAAAGTTATATGTTGAAAACAATGAGACAAAGTCACACAGCAGTCAAAGATCTCTAGTTTAAATACCAAATCAATAATAAAAATTAAATAAACATAAATCAATTCATCCGACTAGGTTTTTAAATTTATCGCAAGAAATTTGAATCTAGTGCTGCTAAAATATTCTAAAAAGCAGTCCAGTGAAGAAGGCACCAACAGCTAAGCTTTTTTTCCCTAAAACTCAGGTTAACAATTATTTGCATGCTTCATAGAGAAAAATAACTGAGTAATACTGAGATTCCAAAACTTGACTGAACTAAAATACTATTTTATCACTATTTAGGAATGGGAGGACAAGTATCTATGTCATATAAAAATGTGTACATGCTTAAACAGCTTTCTAGATGATTATTTACAATGAATGGTGCACATATTAGCAACAAAAAATTAATAGATTCTTGGTAACCTTTGCCAGAGAGCATTTGCTAGACACTTGCTCCCAAAGAATATTAGACAGAAAATGAAGGCCAATTTGGCCTCCATCAGCCTCTACAACATTTCCAGTTCCAACCAGGAAGAAAGTCTTCTTTCATTAGGACCGAACACATTCCAAATGTAAGAATAAAGAACTAAATCCAAACAGCCCAAATCACAGTGGAAATCACCCAGTGGCTCAGAACACCCACCAGTTCTCTACAGACAAGACCCCCCTCACTATTCAACCTTAAATTTTATTCACAATTAAAAAAAAAAAAAAAAACTGTTCCTCCATTTTAAATGCAGACCCCTAGGGACTCAGCCCCAGGCTCAGCAACCCCTCCAGGGAAGCAAGTAGCTGGGTCCAGGGCCCCAGTGACTCCAGGCAGGATTCCAGACAGGTACTCTGGGAGCCTGTGGCCCTCACTAAGCAAATCTCAGGAGCATGGACCAGAATTCAGCCTGAGTGATTCAGATGGAGAGTCTGGAGGCAGCAGACTGCAGCTCAGTCCTTCTCACAAGCCTGACGACATTGGACAAGAGACTAAACCTGTTTCTTCATCTCAAACAGCGTCAATGACAACTTCATCCACACATTCTGAGAAGTCAAACCACCAATACGCTCAGTAAGCGTCAGTCCTCTTCTCTGCTCCTCCCTAACCACAAGTGGCTCTGTGCTTTGGACTCAGGACAGAAGAGTCCTAAGGGGACACTCTAGACACTGGATCCGTGATCAGAAGCAAGACTCCAGGATATAGACACATACACCATCGCTTCATTAAGTCCAAAAGGAGTACCTTTTGACCTGTGTTAGCTCAGTGTTCATACCTAAGTTTCTTGTGTCACCTTTTCAGACTTAGTACTAAAGCATGTAAATGGCACTCTTCTCCTTAAATCATAAATACCTGCCAATAGTCCCTGAAACCGGATGTTAACCAAATGTGATGTGCTGTTATGTCCAAAATGGACCAACCCAAAAGTTTTAAAATATTTTCTTCCTCACTTTCCATCACAGATGAGGTAATATAAATAATTACAATGAAGTGATCCATTGATGGCTTTGAATTTTTCCTAAATAATGCTTTAGTTCAATCACTAGAAAAATAAACTATTTTCCAAGTTTTTAAAGGAAAGATTTCCAAGTCATGTCATACAAATGATTGAATCAGCAATCGTTAGTTGTTTAACTGTTACTCCTCTATAAAAGATGTGTTAATCCTATAATCCTATATAAGGGCTGTGTTAAGAAGGGACACATCCCATGGTGAAGGGGATACAAACAACACAGACAGAATCCCCACCTCCATTCATTCAATCAGCAGAGGTTTGTTGAGGAGCCAGGCATTGTCCTAAGTGCAGAGGATACACCCATACGTCAAGATGGAAATCAGTCCTGTGCACTGTGTACAGGGGGACCCGCTGAGTGAGTGTACAAAATGCACTGTTGCACTGTGACCTGTGCTCTGGAGGAAAAGCAAGGGGTCTTAGATGGGGAGACACTGGAGCCCTGAGACTCTCTGGGGAAACATCCTGGAAGAAGACACAGCAGGTGCAGGGGTCCTGGGACAGAACACGCTGGGCTGAGGCGCCTTCCTGCATTCACAGCTTAGGAGGGGTAGTTCAGTTCAGTTGCTCAGTTGTGTCCAACTCTTTGTACCCCATGGACTGCAGCACACCAGGCTTCCCTTTCCTCACCAACTCCTGAAACTTGCTCAAACTCATGTCCATTGAGTCAGTGATGCCATCCAACCATCTCATCCTCTGTTGTCCCCTTCTCCTCCCGCCTTCAATCTTTCCCTCATTGGAAAAGACCCTGATGGATCTTTCCCTCTTGGAAAAGACCCTGATGCTGGGAAAGACTGAAAGAGAGATGGGGAGACTCATAAATGGTCAAATGCACCCACTGAGGGCTGTGGGAAGACAGAGGGCATGGGCGCCCCCTGGAGGAGAAGGTGGGAATGGCAGAAACGTCTTCCACCTTCCTTCTGTGTCCTGGCGCACTGCTCCCTGGCTCTGGGACAGAGGGACCAGTATGTACAGACAGAAGGGGGTATGAAAGGACCCCACAGAGCCAGCACAGCTGGACACCGAGTGGGTGTTAGGATGAACTGGAAAGGCTAAGGAGGGCAGAAGAAGCCTGTTCTCTGAGGACCTGGGGCTGCTTTCCAAAGGTGACCGGGTAGCTGGGGGAGGGGAGATGTCCGTGAAGGGCTGGAGCAGGTGGGTGAGCTGTGTAGACAGCAGCGTGGGAGACTGATCAGGACACACCTGAAGAGCTGATGACGCAGGAGGTGGGGGTCTGGGACGTGGGGCTGAACCAGGATGGGATCCACAGCATGATGAGACTGCATCAGCTCATCTAAGGCCTCTCACCTTCTGTAGGTGACAGAACCCACTAAGAGCCACAGAATAAAGCTGTAAAACTCACAAACCTCAATGACCTTGGATATAGATTCATGACTGTAGGAAACTGTTAATGGCAAGCAGCAGTGTGATTCATCCACTTTTAATACAAAACCCTCCCCATGACTAAGCTTCCACATGACCACCATCTCTCACAGCATATTGTTTCATCCAATTCTCTAACTTGAGGATACTCTCCAGTTGCTGCTGAGTGATTTCCTAATTTGCTTTCATGCTCTCTGCTTTAAGTCACTCTAGAGGTTGTGGTTCTGATCAGCAAACAACAGTCTTAAGTTGCTTCTCTCAAGTATCCAAAGTGGTACACCCAAAACATTGGAGAGGATTTTATAAATGTCTCCTGTGTTCGAAAAAGAACTCGGGAGAACTTCTGTGATCAGCACACTATACTTGGTACCAAAATGCCTACTCTCCCTTCCCTGTGACACGGATGCAATGACTAGCAGATCCTGCTCCTGCCCTGATGGGGAACTTGTGCAGATGCTCACAAGATGGGTGACAGACATTTGTGAGCTCAGGGCGGGGCACTGGGAACAGGAAGGCTGCTATACTCAGGATGCCAGGAGGGTGGGGGTGGGGAATCCCTGTCACAGTACTAGCTCCTGTCACTGAACTCATGAGAAGACACAGGCACTGCTCTGAGGGAAAATTCATCAAGTCATGAACAGGAGAGGCTGGGAAAGGGGGGTCAGATCAGAGAGCTGGGGGCCATGCCATGTGTCAGCTGCCCTGCTCACTCATGTTCTGAAAGATTCCGTGATACTATGCAGTTTTCTTTTAATTGTGGTCAAATACACCTAATGTGAAATTTACCATTTCTGCCATTTTAAGCATAGAGCTCAGTGGCATTAAGCACATTCACACTGTTGTGCAGCCATCACCACCATCCATCTCCACAAATCTTTCATCACCCCAGCACTAAGGACGTCTTACATTCGGGCAGGTTCCACCAAAGACTAACAACCACTGCTTAGTGGACGTGGAATCCCAGCTCCTTGTATCCAGAGCTCAGAGTTCCTCACACGTCTCCTTCTCAAACACTGGACTCTGCTGAAGTCTCTGCGTTGCTATTCTGGACGTTCTGTAAATCAATCGTGTCCCCTCAGATTCACCTGCTGACACCTTAGTTATTAGTACCTTAGAATTTGGTGACAGGGACCTTAAAGAAGTCATGATTACCCTTAGTTATACTGGACCTAACCTAATCTGACTGGTGTGCTTAGATGAAGAGGAGACTAAGACATAAGGACAGAAACACAGGCATGTACATCAGTGAAGTTAGCACACACTCTCCCACCATGCACAAAACATAAAACTCCTAGTAGAGAATATAGGCAAAACATTCTCTAACATAAATTATACCAATGTTTTCTTAGGTCAGTCTCATAAGGCAATAGAAATATAAGCAAACATAAACAAATGGAGGCTTCCTTGGTGGCTCAATAGCAAAGAATCCACCTGCCAACACAGGAGACACGGAATTCCTCCCTGGTCCAGGAAGATTCCCACATGCACAAAGCAATTAAACCCATGCACCACAACTAATGAGCCTGTGCTCTGGAGCCCAGGAGCTGCAGCTACTAAGCCCACATATCCTAGAGCCCGTGCTCTGCAACGAGAAGCCACCGCAATGAGAAGTCCACGCACCACAGCTAGAGAGTAGGCCCTGCTCACTGCAACTAGAGAAAAGCCCTCACAGCAATGAAAACCCAGCACAGTAATGAATAAATAATAATTTTTAGTTAAAATAATAAATAAACAAATGGAAACTAATCAAACTTGCAATCTTTTGCACAGTAAAAGAAACCATAAACACAATGAAGAGACAACCTACAGAATGGGAGAAAATACTACAAATGATGTGACCAACAAGGGCTTAATTTCCAAAATATACAAACAGCTCATACAACTCAACAACAATAACAACAAAAAATCCAAACAAAAAATGGGCAGAAGAACTAAATAGGCATTTATCCAAGGGGCACGAACAGACAGCCAACAGACACATGAAAAGAAGCTCACCATTGTGAATTATTAAAGTGAAAGTGAAGTCGCTCAGTCGTGTCCAACTCTTTGCGACCCCATGGACTGTAGCTTACCGAGCTCCTCTGTCCATGGGATTTGCCAGGCAATAGTACTGGAGTAGGTTGCCATTTCCTTCTCTAGAGGATCTTCCTGACCCAGGGATCAAACCAGGGTCTCCCACATTATAGACAGATGCTTTAACATCTGAGCCACCAGAGAAGTCCTTGTGAATTATTAGAGAAATGCAAATCAAAACTACAATGAGGTATCACCTCACACCAGTTGGAATGGCCATCATTAAAATAACAATGGCTGAGAGGGTGTGGAGTAACGAAAACCCCCCTACACTACTGCTGGGATATAAATTGCTGCAGGCGCTGTAGAAAACATTATGGAGGTTCCTTAGGAAATTGAAAATTGAATTACCTTATAATCCAGTAATCCCACTCCTTGGCATATATCTGAATTAAACTATAAATCACAGGTACCCCTATACTCAAAGCAACACTATTCACAATAGCCAAAACATGGAAACAACCTAAATATACATTCACAAATAAATGGGTGTGGTATATATAGACAATGCAATAGCACTCAGCCAACAAAAAGAAAAAGAAAAAAATAATGCCATTTGCAAAAACATGGATAGACCTGGAGAATATCGTACTAAATAAAGTAACTCAGAAAGATAAAGACAAATATCACATATCACTTATATGTGGAATCCAAAATATGGTAAAAATGAACCTATCTATAAAACAGAAACAGACTCACAGAAATAGTGAACAGACTTGGGGTTGCATGGGTGATGCTCCCTGGCTCTGGGACAGAGGGACCAGTATGTACAGACAGAAGGGGGTATGAAAGGACCCCACAGAGCCAGCACAGTTGGACACCGAGTGGGTGTTAGGATGAACTGGAAAGGCTAAGGAGGGCAGAAGAAGCCTGTTCTCTGAGGACCTGGGGCAGCTTTCCAAAGGTGACCGGGTAGCTGGGGGAGGGGAGGTGTCCATGAAGGGCTGGAGCAGGTGGGTGAGCTGCGTAGAGAGCAGCGTGGGAGTCTGATCAGGACACACCTGAAGAGCTGATGACGCAGGAGCTGGGGGTCTGGGACGTGGGGCTGAACCAGGATGGGATCCACAGCATGATGAGACTGCATCAGCTCATCTAAGGCCTCTCACCTTCTGTAGGCGACAGAACCCACTAAGAGCCACAGAATAAAGCTGTAAAACTCACAAACCTCAATGACCTTGGATATAGATTCATGACTGTAGGAAACTGTTAATGGCAAGCAGCAGTGTGATTCATCCACTTTTAATACAAAACCCTCCCCATGACTAAGCTTCCACATGACCACCCTCTCTCAAAACATACTGTTCCATCCAGTTCTCTAACTTGAGGATACCCTCCAGTTGCTGCTGAGTGATTTCCTAATTCGCTTTCATGCTCTCTGCTTTAAGTCACTCTAGAGGTTGTGGTTCTGATCAGCAAACAACAGTCTTAAGTTGCTTCTCTCAAGTATCCAAAGTGGTACACCCAAAACATTGGAGAGGATTTTATAAATGTCTCCTGTGTTCGAAAAGGAGAAGGCAATAGCACCCCACTCCAGCACTCTTGCTTGGAAAATCCCATTGGCAGAGGAGCCTGGAAGGCTGCAGTCCATGGGGTCGAGAAGAGTCAAACACGACTGAGCGACTTCACTTTAACTTTTCACTTTCATGCATTGGCGAAGGAAATGGCAGCCCACTCCAGTGTTCTTGCCTGGAGAATCCCAGGGATGGGGGAGCCTGGTGGGCTGCTGTCTATGGGGTCGCACAGAGTTGGACACAACTGAAGCGACTTAGCAGTGTTTGAAAAAGAACTCAGGAGAACTGCTGTGATCAGCATGCTATACTTGGTACCAAAATGCCTGCTCTCCCCTCCCTGTGACACGGATGCAATGACTAGCAGATCCTGTTCCTGCCCTGATGGGGAACTTGTGCAGATGCTTGCAAGATGGGTGACAGACATTTGTGAGCTCAGGGCGGGGCACTGGGAACAAGGAGGCTGCTATACTCGGATGCCAGGAGGGTGGGGGTGGGGAATCCCTGTCACAGTACTAGCTCCTGTCACTGAACTCATGACAAGACACAGGCACTTCTCTGAGGGAAAACTCATCAAGTCATAAACAGGAGAGGCTGCCAAAGGGGGGTCAGATCAGAGAGCTGGGGGCCATGCCATGTGTCAGCTGCCCTGCTCACTCATGTTCTGAAAGATTCTGTGATACTATGCAGTTTTCTTTTAATTGTGGTAAAATACACCTAATGTGAAATTTACCATTTCTGCCATTTTAAGCATAGAGCTCAGTGGCATTAAGCACATTCACACTGTTGTGCAGCCATCACCACCATCCATCTCCACAGATCTTTCATCACCCCAGCACTAAGGACGTCTTACATTCGGGCAGGTTCCACCAAAGACTAACGACCACTGCTTAGTGGACATGGAACACCAGCTCCTTGTATCCAGAGCTCAGAGTTCCTCACACGTCTCCCTCTCAAACACTGGACTCTGCTGAAGTCTTTACGTTGCTATTCTGGATGTTCTATAAATCAATCATGCCCCCTCAGATTCACCTGCTGACACCTTAGTTGTTAGTACCTTAGAATTTGGTGACAGGGACCTTAAAGAAGTCATGATTACCCTTAGTTATACTGGACCTAATCTAGTCTGACTGGTGTGCTTAGATGAAGAGGAGACTAAGACATAAGGACAGAGACACAGGCATGTACATCAATGAAGTTAGCACACACTCTCCCACCATGCACAAAATAAACTAAAAATGACTTAAAATCTTAATCATAAGACATGACACCATAAAACTCCTAGCAGAGATTATAGGCAAAACATTCTCTAACATAAATTATACCAATGTTTTCTTAGGTCAGTCTCCTAAGGCAATAGAAATATAAGCAAACATAAACAAATGGAGGCTTCTCTGGTGGCTCAATGGCAAAGAATCCACCTGCCAACACAGGAGACACGGAATTCCTCCCTGGTCCAGGAAGATTCCCACATGCACAAAGCAATTAAACCCATGCACCACAACTAATGAGCCTGTGCTCTGGAGCCCAGGAGCTGCAGCTACTAAGCCCACATATCCTAGAGCCTGTGCTCTGCAACAAGAGAAGCCACCGCAATGAGAAGTCCACGCACCACAGCTAGAGAGTAGCCCCTGCTCACTGCAACTAGAGAAAAGCCCTCACAGCAATGAAAACCCGGCACAGCAATGAATGAATAATAATTTTTAATTAAAATAATAAACAAATGGAAACCAATCAAACTTTCAATCTTTCGCACAGTAAAAGAAACCATAAACACAATGAAGAGACAGCCTACAGAATGGGAGAAAATACTTGCAAATGATGTGACCAACAAGGACTTAATTTCCAAAACATAGCACCTGTTCATCCCAACTAGAGAAAAACACCCACAGCAACAAAAACCCAGGACAGTCATAAATAAATAATTTAAAAATAAAATATTAACACATGGGACCTAATCAAACTTACAAGCTTTTGCACAGCCAAGGAAACCATAAAATGAAGAGACAACCTACAGAATGGAAGAAAATACTACAAATGATGTGACCCACAAGGGCTTAATTTCCAAAATATACAAACAGCTCATACATCTCAACAACAATAACAACAAAAAATCCAGACAAAAAATGGGCAGAAGAACTAAATAGGCATTTATCCAAGGGGCACGAACAGACAGCCAACAGACACATGAAAAGAAGCTCACCATTGTGAATTATTAAAGTGAAAGTGAAGTCGCTCAGTCGTGTCCAACTCTTTGCGACCCCATGGACTGTAGCTTACCAAGCTCCTCTGTCCATGGGATTTGCCAGGCAATAGTACTGGAGTAGATTGCCATTTCCTTCTCTAGAGGATCTTCCTGACCCAGGGATCAAACCCGGGTCTCCCACATTATAGACAGATGCTTTAACATCTGAGCCACCAGAGAAGTCCTTGTGAATTATTAGAGAAATGCAAATCAAAACTACAATGAGGTATCACCTCACACCAGTTGGAATGGCCATCATTAAAATAACAATGGCTGAGAGGGTGTGGAGTAACGAAAACCGCCCTAAACTACTGCTGGGATATAAATTGCTGCAGGCACTGTGGAAAACATTATGGAGGTTCCTTAGGAAATTGAAAATTGAATTACCTTATAATCCAGTAATCCCACTCCTTGGCATATATCTGAATTAAACTATAAATCACAGGTACCCCTATACTCAAAGCAACACTATTCACAATAGCCAAAACATGGAAACAACCTAAATATACATTCACAAATAAATGGGTGTGGTATATATAGACAATGCAATAGTACTCAGCCAACAAAAAGAAAAAGAAAAAAATAATGCCATTTGCAAAAACATGGATAGACCTGGAGAATATCGTACTAAATAAAGTAACTGAGAAAGAGAAAGACAAATATCACATATTACTTATATGTGGAATCCAAAATATGGTAAAAATGAACCTATCTATAAAACAGAAACAGACTCACAGAAATAGTGAACAGACTTGGGGTTGCATGGGTGTAGAGGGTGTGGGGGATGGATGGACTGAGAATATAGGGTTAGCAGATACAAATTATTACATATAGAATGAATAAACAACAAGGTCCTACAGTATAACACAATGAACTACATTCAATATTCTGAGAGAAACTATGATGGAAAAGAATATTGAAAAGAATGTATGCATGTATGTGGGCTTCCCAGGTGGCTCAGTGGGTAAAGAAGCCACCTGCAATGCAGGAGATGCAGGTTCAATCCCTGTGTCGGGAAGATCCCCTGGAGAAGAGCATGGCAGCCCACCCCAGTATTCCTGCCTGGAGAATCCTATGGACAGAGGAGCCTGGCGGGCCACAGTCCATGGGGTCGCACAGAGCTGGACACAACTGAAGCAAGTGAGCACACACACACATGTATACATATAACTGAGTAACTTTGCCATACAAAAAAATTAAGACAATATTGTAAATCAATTATATTTCAATTAAAACTTCTTTTAAAAAAAGGACAGACACAGAAGTGCACATGGATAGAGGGAAGCCCATGTGAGGACATCATGGGGTAGATGCCGCCAGTAGGCAAGGAGAGTGGTCTCGGCAGAAACCAAACCTCCCCACACCCTGAACTTCCAGCCTTGAGAACTGTGAGAAAATTAATTTCTATTCTTTAAGTACCCTCAACTGTGACAACTTGTATAAACTGAATGTTTTTGTCCTCAAAATCCACACATTGAAACTTAATCCCCACAGTCAAGGTACTAGAACATAGCTATTGGGAAGTGACCAGGTCATGAGGATGGAGCCTGCATTAAAGGGATTAGTGAGTGTCCTTATAAAAGGGACGCACACGGCTCCCTCATCCCTGCCACGACGTGAGGACACAGGAATTGGACCCTCACCAGACACCAAATCTTCTGGCATCCTGATCTTAGACTTTCCCAGCCTCTAGAAATGAGAGAGATAAACTTCACTTCTAATGTGCCTTCAACACATGATGGAGGAAAAGAACTGGCAGGCAATTACCAGGTTACCAAGTCCTACTCTCTGAGTTTAAAATGTTACATCAGCCTTCTTATCCCTGGGGTGTGGATCCATCAACTGCAAGTTGCAGGGGGAAATCTGCCATCTATCCCTCACTCCCTAAGCACACACCCCACTGTCCTCCACACACTGGAAGCACCTTCTGTATGTTCCTGTCCTGACCTCATCATGAGGCAAAATTTCTCTAGGATGGATCTTCTGTGGAGGGGAGGGAGGGGAAGGAGGGACACCAGGGCTGAGTAAGCTGAGTCTCCTGAAGCACAAAGGCTTTCCTGAGCTCTCTTCCCTGATCTCTCTGTACAGGTGTCTGGAAGGCAGAGATCATAGAAAATAGAAGCAAACTCACTGTTGGAACACGTGCCTGCTGACTCCCACGTCCACTGCGCTGAGCGGATCGTCCAGGAGGTAGATGTCTGCGTCCCGATACACGGCTCTAGGAAATGTAGACAGACGTCAGGAGAGGACACTTCACACTACCTGCATCTCATCGCTGAATCACAATGGTGTCCAACAACTCCATGTTCATTTCCAGGAGCCCAGGGAAGGAGCAAGACCCTGCTTCACACAGGCCAACCCAGTGAGCGGGGTCTGCGTGGTCATGTCCACAAGGAGCCATGGAGGAGGAGCAGGATGGCAACTGAAACCCCATTTACCTGGCGAGGCTGACCCGGGCTTTCTGTCCTGAACTCAGTGGGGTTCCTCCATCTCCTATCACAGTTAGATCTTCCTTCAAATTCTGCAAATCCTGTACGGAGATGAAAAACGGAAAAGAGAAAAAGATTTAAAATGTGTTCTCCTCCTGCCATCTTAACCTTTTAGTATCAGCTTTTCATACAAGTGTTTAATCAACAGCAATGGGCTTACTTCACAGTGACCATAACCATAACCTGGAAAATTTAAAAAAAAAAAAAAAAAAAAAACCTCTCAGGGCTTTTCTTTGGTTTTTATTCTGCATTTTTTCAAAGCATTTATGCATTTGACGATTTTAGCAAATATTTACTGAGGACTGATTATACTCCAGGCATTCTTCTGGACACAATGAATTCAGCCATGAGGAAACAAAGCCCCTAGAGTTTCTCTCCACGGTGGGAGATGGACACTATGGAAAATTAACCTCAGTGGAAGTACTGAGGACAAGAAGGAAAAGCAAGTCGGCTCAGGGGGAGGGAGAGAAAAGGAGGGAAGTGAGTCCACACTGGGGTGTGAGGGTTCTGCTCAGAGGGGTGTGAGCAGATCTGGGGGCGGAGTTGGGGGGAGGCGGTGCTCAGGCAGACCTGGAGAGGCTGCTCCTCATAGAGGGAGGGGCAAGTGCAGGGGCCACGGGGAGATGCCCAAGGGGTTAGAACAAGCAAGGACACAGGAGAGCAGAGCCGAGTAAGAATGAGGGAAGTCATAGCAGAGATGGAGCAGGAGGAGCCTGGGGGCACTCCCAGTAACAGGGGGACTGGAAGAAGGGAGGACTGACATGGTCTGAGAATCACTTCTATGCTTTGTGGAAAACAGGAAGTAAGGGGGTGGGGAAGGGTGAGGGCAGATACAAATGAGGAGGCTACTAGAATAATCTAGGGAGCAGTGAAAATGGAGAGATGGGGTCACACTCCAGACGCACTTGGAAGGCGGAGTCTGTAAGACCTGCTGATGGGACGGGTGTGGGCTGTAAGAGAAGAGGACTGTGGTGTTGGGGTGAGGAAGGAAGGACAGGGTCTCGATGTTGGGGAAGATGGTGGAGGCAGGTTTAGGAGACTTCTCTTATGGACAAGCTGAGATGACCTCTCAGTGACGTCACGGTGCAGCTGGACATGCAGGTGTGAAGGTCTGTGCTAGAGACACAGCTGTGAGGGCTGGTGGCCCACAAGGTGAAGGCACAGGATTCATTTTATCTTGAATTACCAGTTTTTCTGATCTTGGTCTCTGCTTCCCACTTTCAGAGAAGGGATAACACCTGACCAATGTCTTCACAGTGATACTTAAGTCAAGTGGCACAGTGACAGACAAGGTCTGAAATAGGAACAGAAAGAGCAGGCTGGGCAGGAAAACTAAAAGGAAAAAAACAGTGTGCTCAGCGGGCACCAGCAGATCAGCTGGACTAAGCAGATGCTTGTCTGCAGAACCAGGAAAAACCCAGAGTTAAGAAGGATATGATGTTTTGACTTCAGGATCTGGGAATCTACCATAAGTTATATTTGAATACTGTTTAAGAAGTAAATAAACAAATCATCCTCTTTTCCCCAGAGTACCTGAGGAAATTAAAGAAAAAAAAAAAAAGATGACAAGAATATCCCTAAAATGACAAGATAACAATCAGGTTAAAGTTACACAATTATTATATTAGAAATCTTTGAATTATCTGCTAAACCCCTCAGGCATCAACCTAAGATACACAGCACTACTTTCTGCAGATGACACCCTCCCTCTCTGTCTCTACTTGAGCAAATCTGGGGAGAAAGCAGGTGGCACACTGGTGTCTCCGTGATAAACAAGTCCTTTGATCTCCCTAAGTCTCACTTTCCTCTTCTACAGAATGTGCTGCAGAAATAAGAGTCACTAAACTCAAGGATGCTGTAAGAATCTACGTATGAACACCCCCCATAAATGGAAAAAGGACAGGAAATGATTGTAACTCGCCACTGGTGGCTGATGCTTATTTTCTCATCAAACCAACAATGGGACCCCATGGATCATAACATGCAAAGCAAATGACCATAAAGAGAAGAAAGAATGTCCATCATAACCCACACTGATAGCCACAAAGATACACAGACAAACACAGGTTCCCTGTTCATTCAAAGCTGAACTGGGGTACATAAAATGAAAGGCAGGAATTGCACTGTCATGAAAATTCATCATTATTTCACTTTCTTTCTTTAACAAGTTCAAAAGTTATTACTATCCCTTGCTTTGGTTTTCATGAACAATGAGCCATATTAAGATAGGTTCCCAGCTCTACACGCACGCACACACGCACACACACGCACGCGCGCACAGAGTTATTGGCCTCTGTTTCACTGTTGAAGTCCTTGCAAACTGTTCTACTTAGCTCTTATGCCTTAATTCTATGTTATATCATTTTGTTTCTCAAAACAGTAATGTGTCATGGCACAGAAATCTTAACCATGTTCTAGAAAAGACACTTAAATCCACTCATTCACTCAGCACAGTTGGGGCACAAGAAACAGGCTCTCTGCAAGTCTGGTAGCAGGACTGCGAGTGTGTTGTTGACTCTGACAATTATTTATGGACCAGCCCCAAATGGGAAAAATGTTTCAGAGGATTTGATGTAAAATCCAAGTCAGGCTAATTTCCCAGCCACCATTTTCTGAGTAGGTTAAAGGGAAAAGCCTGACCTGAGCATATATTACAATTCCTCCCACTGACAGGAAGGTGTTTTTATTCACATTATTTTCCTTTAAGTTAAATTTCACCACTTTTCACTGAATAGCAGACACACACACTAGAGGCAAACTAGGGAATGGCGATGCAGGTTTGATGCCATCCGTCCAGAAGCACATCAAGGGCCCTTCAGGGATGGAGGAGACTTACAGTAGAGACACCACCATTTGGTGCTGAAATGGTTAATGTGAGGCCCTGGCAGAGGAGGGCTGGACTGGAGTCAAGCAGGGGGAAGAACACACCTTCCTTCACAGCTTTTCTAACACTTGGAATCGGCCCTCCTCTCACAGCCTGTCAATATCCCGCCCATCTTTCCAGGCTCAGCCCAAACACACTCTCCCATGAAACCATCCTGGACTCATCTCTCTTCCTGCTGGGTTCCTAAGGCTCTGTTTACAACTCTCATCTCTCCTGAAGGACCCGTCTTATTCTGCTCCATCATTTGTAGACATGCACACAGCTTCTCTCAGCTCCTAAGCTCTGTGCACTAAGCTCTGTGCTGGCCCCTGACACTGATTATTTCTAATCCTCACAATAAGCTCACAGGAAGCACCGGCCCTATTTCACAGATGAGGAAACTGAGACTAAGTGAGGTCACATCACTGGTCTGAGGGCGGTCAGCTGTTAAACAGAAGAGCTGGGATCTGAACCAGCTCGTGTCAGTTCAATCTTCCCAGGTGGTGACTGAAGAGCATATTTGAAATGAAAGCAACACTAAACTAACTCAAGTCTGGAAGGCCTCTATACCTAGACACAGAAGGATCAACATACTTATTATCCTATGATTTTCAAGGCAATCTGAGAAAAAAAATGTCCAAGTTGGCAGGAATGTGTTTTTTTACACATTAAAAACTTAGAAACATGAAATTACAAACTTATAGGCATCCCAAGAGGGGTTTGTAAGGTCAAATAATTTATGTGGGAAAATATCAAACTAGAATTTATCAACATGATACCTTTAACTATGTAATGCCTAAAAGTTTTTAAAAGCCTTAAAAGCTTTTTATAAAAACTTGTTAAAAAAAGTTTTTAAAAGTGGTTAAATAATATACAGATAAGTGTTATATACTGTATCGCTTATGGTAACAGAATATGTTTATTGTGGATTTATGTGGCATCTGGTCCCATCACTTCATGGCGAATAGATGGGGAAACGCTGGAAAGAGATGGGGAAAAGGTGGAAACAGTGACAAATTTTAATTTCTTATGCTCAAAAATCACTGCAGACAGTGACTGCAGCTGTGAAATGAAAAGTCCTTTGCTCCTTGGAAGAAAAGCTATGACAAACCTAGAAAGCATATTAAAAAGCAGAGACATCACTCTAACAAAGGTCCTTATAGTCAAATCTATGGTTTTTCCAGTAGTCATGTACGGATGTGAGAGTCTGGCCATAAGAAATGATACTTTTGAACTGTGGTGCTAGAGCAGACTCTGAGAGTCCCTTGGACTGCCAGGATATCAAACCTGGCAGTTCTAAATATCAATTCTAAATATTCATTGGAAGGACTGTGGCTGAAGCTGAAATTAAAAAAGTTTTTAAAAGTGGTTAAATAATATACAGATAAGTGTTATATACTGTATCGCTTATGGTAACAGAATATGTTTATTGTGGATTTATGTGGCATCTGGTCCCATCACTTCATGGCGAATAGATGGGGAAACGCTGGAAAGAGATGGGGAAAAGGTGGAAACAGTGACAAATTTTAATTTCTTATGCTCAAAAATCACTGCAGACAGTGACTGCAGCTGTGAAATGAAAAGTCCTTTGCTCCTTGGAAGAAAAGCTATGACAAACCTAGAAAGCATATTAAAAAGCAGAGACATCACTCTAACAAAGGTCCTTATAGTCAAATCTATGGTTTTTCCAGTAGTCATGTACGGATGTGAGAGTCTGGCCATAAGAAATGATACTTTTGAACTGTGGTGCTAGAGCAGACTCTGAGAGTCCCTTGGACTGCCAGGATATCAAACCTGGCAGTTCTAAATATCAATTCTAAATATTCATTGGAAGGACTGTGGCTGAAGCTGAAATTCCAATAATTTGGTCATGTGATACAAAGTGTCAACCCATTGGAAAAGACCCTGACACTGGGAAAGACTGAGGGCAAGAGAAGAAGGGGACGACAGAGGATAAGATGGTTGGATGGCATCACCGACTCAATGGACATGGGTTTGAGTAAACTCCGAGAGATAGTGAAGGACAGGGAAGCCTGGCGTGCTGTAGTCCATGGAGATGAAAAGAGTCAGACAGGACTTAGTGACTGAATAAGAAAAACCTGGCAGTTCTAAATATCAATTCTAAATATTCATTGGAAGGACTGTGGCTGAAGCTGAAATTCCAATAATTTGGTAATGTGATACAAAGTGTCAACCCATTGGAAAAGACCCTGACACTGGGAAACACTGAGGGCAAGAGAAGAAGGGGACGACAGAGGATAAGATGGTCGGATGGCATCACCGACTCAATGGACATGGGTTTGAGTAAACTCCGAGAGACAGTGAAGGACAGGGAAGCCTGGCGTGCTGTAGTCCATGGAGATGAAAAGAGTCAGACAGGACTTAGTGACTGAATAAGAACGATGAAATGTTTACAGATGAACTAATCTGAGATCTAGGATCTGCTTTGGCATACCAGGGGATGGGGTGGGGTGTTGGATGGAGGGGTGCCACAGGGCAGGGGTAAAGACCCAGCAAGACTGGCCACCAGCTGACCCTGGCTGATCCTGGGGGTGGGAACATGAGGGTCATTACACGGTGCTCTCTATTCTTACAAATTTTTGTAATTGTCCATTGAAAAAAGGATCTAAAAGTAAATGAAACTTCACCAAATGAAACAAAAGCATTCTGTGACCATCATTATCACATGAGAATTAAAACAGCAACGTATATGACTGCATACTTACCCAGAAGTCCAGCTTAAAGCAGCAAATAAAAGACCTTTCAAATTAAAGAAAGAACTTTCAACAAACCTTAGATTTAAACCAATATTATCATTATTTGAAATACGAGTACATGCAACTCAAGAGCAATTACTCACCTCTTCCAAAGCACAAGCCTTTATGACTTTTTCATATCGTTCCTTTTCATATTTCTTCCCAAATAAAATGTTACTCCTCACAGTTCCTGGAAACACCCAGGGCTGCTGAGAAACATATGCGATCCTCCCGTGCACGCTGACCTTCCCCTGGCTCGGGGGCAGCTCCCCCAATCATATTTCTTCCCAAATAAAATGTTACTCCTCACAGTTCCTGGAAACACCCAGGGCTGCTGAGAAACATATGCGATCCTCCCGTGCACGCTGACCTTTCCCTGGCTCGGGGGCAGCTCCCCCAACAGAGCACGTAACAGTGAGGACTGAAACAGACAGCAACACACACTCATGAACAGGCAGCACTCAGCACGGAACACACCCCACAGCACAGCCGACCCCACCCTGGCGCTTCATCAACAATATCAGAACAGGATAAAGTACAGCTCTGGAAGATGCAAGAAAAAATGGAAAAGAGCACTATTGGTCAACGTAAACTAAAAGTTGATAAGGAATATTAAGATGATAACAATCTATTCAGCCTGAGTTCCCCCAGATTAAATGCTCTACTCAGCAAAGACTAAGAATGTTTAACATCTTTCACTAGTAGAGCAGGCCAGCAGGATGTGTATTTTCTGTATCTGATGCTTAATGCAGTTGTTCCTGCANGTTCCCCCAGATTAAATGCTCTACTCAGCAAAGACTAAGAATGTTTAACATCTTTCACTAGTAGAGCAGGCCAGCAGGATGTGTATTTTCTGTATCTGATGCTTAATGCAGTTGTTCCTGCATCAGGCTATCTTTTACCTGACAAATAGTTGTTCTTAAAAAGCTATGCGGGGCTTCGCTGGTGGTCCAGTGGTTAAGAATCCACCTTCCAGGATGGGAGGAAGGGATAGTTAGGGAGTTCAGGACAGACAGGTACACACTGCTGTATTTAAAATGGATCACCAGCAAGGACCTACTGCACAGCTCATGGCACTCCATTCACTGTTACGTGGCAGCCTGGATGGGAGGGGATTCGGGGGAGGATGGATGCATGTGTACATATGGCTGACATACACCCTTCACTGTTCACCTGAAACTATCACAACATTGTTAACTGGCTACACCCCAGTACAAAAGAAAATGCGAAAATAACAATAATTATATCCAGATAATAAACACTGAAAAAAAGAAGAATCCACCTTCCAGTGCCAGAGGCTCTGGTTAGATCCCTGGTCCCCTGGTGGGGGAACTAATATCCCACATGCCCAGGGCAACTGAGCCCACATGCCACAATTAGAGATGCTATGTACTGCAGCAAAGACCCAATGCAGTCAAATACATAAATATTATTTTTTAATTAAGAACTATGTGTGAAGAATATATCCAAAGATTATAATTTAAAACAACTCTGCGGTTGTTGTATTTGAAGAACAGAAGTCCACCATACCCAGGGAACTCAAATCCTGGGCTCTGTGACAAATAGGGGGGTGGATAGGGTGAGAGGCGGGAAAGAGGTTCAAGAGAGAGGAAACATATGTATACCTATGGCTGCTTCATGCTGATATATGGCAGAAACCAACACAATACTGTAAAGCGATTATCCTCCAATTAAAAATAAATTTTTTAAAAAGTCCTTCATGGAGGAAATCATCACCCTCTCGTGTGCACACCCCACATTTAGGTTTCTGGATTTTGTTGTACAAAACACAGGACACTAAGTCCACACATACATGTCCTTCACATCTCTTGTAACACAGAGAAATGACATGCCTATGTCCACACCATCAGAGTACTCGCCACACTGGGCTAAAATAGTCTGCCTGCATATCTGTCTTGCCCCAGAACCTGGTTACCTCTGGAGGGCAGAGGTGTCAAGGTCTGGTTCATGCCTATATGTTTAGCTCCAGCACGTGGTTGCACGTTCCCTACACGTGCACTGATGGGACCAAGTGAAGTCACATGAAGGAATGCTCAGAGCTTCCTGGAAGAGCCTTCACTGCCTCCACTGTGAGGGGAGGGGCCACTGTGACAAAAAGAAGTCCCCACTGTCTCCGTCCATCCTGAACAGCTACCACATAATCTCCTTCACAGAGGTGTCGAAACTCCCCACGAGCAGTTCCCAAGTATTCACATGAGGCATCAAGAAGGAAAACACAATGTGCATTTATCCTGATGTATCTGGCCATGAAACCTTTTTGCAAAACTAATGTTCCTAGAGAAGCAGCTTTCTAGATACACCCAATTCAAACTCCAGCTGAGTTACACTCAGCTCTGGGCTCCACTCTGAGGACTGAACAGGGGCTGTGGCATTGCATCAGGCTGACAAAAGGCATCATAACTTACCTTTCCTGCTCCCACAGGTCCGACCACAGCTAACAGTTCACCGGGTCTGACAGTAAAGGAAAGGCCTTGTAGGGTTGGGGTTTCCGATTCCTGAAAATTAAAGTTTATAAAAATGTACCCATTTCAATAAAGGAATATACATTACTTTAAAAAGTAGAAAAAGTAACATAATAGTCACTGATATCCTAACATTAACTCACATTTTTCTCCTTCCTATTTTAAGATACTGTGTCCTGAAGGCCTTTTCATCCAATCCTGTGTCTTAGGGGGTTTGAAGTAGTTTTAAGTTGCCTTTAGGAAGCCTTCTTCTTTTACCAGATTTATATATGGACACAGCTCTAGACACCCACAGAATTTAGTAGCAGAGATGACAAGGCACCTTCCTGAAATGCAAACTGAATGATACACACTAGTTTATTAAAATAATATACTTAATACAATATCCAGGGTGGAAGGTTTTTAATCATTTATAAGTTTCCATCAGGACCCTTGGTTTTAACTGTCTCATTAATCTCCACAAAGCAGCAACATAAGTACCTGGCATGCCTGGCCCTTTACTAAATAACTAAATTGACAGTGAAAGTTGCTCAGTCATGTCCAACTCTTTGCAATCCCATGGACTTTATAGTCCATGGAATTCTCCAGGCCAGAATACTGGAGTGGATTGCCTTTCCCTTCTCTAGGGGATCTTCCCAACCCAGGAATTGAACCCAGGTCTCCTGCATTGCAGAAGGATTCTTTACCAACTGAGCCACAAGGGAAGCCCAAGAATACTTGACAGGTAGCCTATTCCTTCTCCAGGGGATCTTCCCGACCCAGGAATCAAACTGGGGTCTCCTGTATTGCAAATGGATTCTTTACCAACTGAGCTATAAGGGAAGCCCTAAATAATTTGAAATCGCCACTAATCTCCCCATTTTCATTTGATAGAATGAACTTCAGTAATGCTCAGCAAGCAAAGAGGCACTTTATATTAAGAAGTCACTCTTGGTAAATTAACTCTTATAAGTAATCTTCAAAGCTCTAAAGAGAGCTTTAATTCAACACCTAAGAGTGGATGGGGTGAGAGGTGGGAAAGAGGTTCAAGAGAGAGGAAACATATGTATACCTATGGCTGATTCATGTTGATGTATGGCAGAAACCAACACAATATTGGAAACCGATTATCATCCAATTAAAATTAAATTTTTCAAAAAGTCCTTCATGGAGGAAATCATCACCCTGTCATATGCACATCCCACATTTAGGTTTCTGTATTTTGTGGTACAAAATCATTTATAATGATCATTTAATCATTTATAAGTTTTCATCAGGACCCTTGGTTTTGACTGTCTCATTAATCTCCACAAGACAGCAGCATAAGTACCTGGATTTTGTTGTACAAAACACAGGACACTAAGTGCACACGTACATGTCCTTCACATCTCTTGTAACACAGAGAAATGACATGCCTATGTCCATGCCGTCAGAGCACTCGCCACACTGGGCTGACATAACCTGCCTGTGTATCTATCTTATCCGAGAACCTGGTTGCCTCTGAAGGGCAGAGGCGTAGAGGTCTTGCTCACAGCGGTACCTTTATCTCCAGCACATGGTTACACACTCACTACACGTGCACTATCAGGATCAAGTCAAGTCACATGAGGAAACGGTCAGAGCTTCCCTGAAGAGTCTTCACCACCTCCAGACTTCCTGGAAGGGCCACTGTGACAAAAAGAAGTCCCCACTGTCTCTGTCCATCCTGAACAGCTGTCACATAAGTAATCTCCTTCTCTGAGACATCCAAACTCCCAACTAGCAGTTCCCAAATCTGCACCGTGAAGGACCAAGAAGGAAAACGCAGTGTGCATTTATCCAGCTTGATTTGCCACTAAATCTTGCAAAACGAATGTTCCATGGAACACACCTAGAGAAACACGGTTCTAGGTACACTCAGCTCCGGGCTCAACTCTGAGGATTTAACAGGGGCTATGGCGTTGCATCAGGCTGACAAAAGGCATCACAACTTACCTTTCCTGCTCCCACAGGTCCAACCACAGCTAACAGTTCACCAGGCCTGACAGTAAAGGAAAGGCCTTGTAGGGCTGGGGTTTCTGATTCCTGCAAATTAAAGTTTATAAAAATGTACCTATTTCAATAAAGTAACACATATTACTTTAGAAAGTAGAGAAAATAGTGTAAGTCATTGATATGCTAATATTAACTCATATTTTTCTCCTTCCTATTTTAAAGATACTATGTTCTGATGGCCTTTTCATCCAATCCTGTCTCTTAGGGGGTCTGAAGTAGTTTTAGTTGCCTTTAGGAAGCCTCCTTCTCTTACCAGATTTACATACGGACACAGCTCTAGACACCCACAGAATTTAAGTAGGAGAGATGACAAGACACCTGCCTGAAATGCAAACTGAATGATGCACACGAGTTTATTAAAATAATGTACTTAATAGAATATTCAGTGTGGGAGGTTTTTAATCATTTATAAGTTTTCATCAGGACCCTTGGTTTTAACTATCTCATTAATCTCCACAAGATGACAGCATAAGTACCTAGCATGCCTGGCCCTTTACTAAATAAACTGAAAATACCAGATTTACATACGGACACAGCTCTAGACACCCACAGAATTTAAGTAGGAGAGATGACAAGACACCTGCCTGAAATGCAAACTGAATGATGCACACGAGTTTATTAAAATAATGTACTTAATAGAATATTCAGTGTGGGAGGTTTTTAATCATTTATAAGTTTTCATCAGGACCCTTGGTTTTAACTATCTCATTAATCTCCACAAGATGACAGCATAAGTACCTAGCATGCCTGGCCCTTTACTAAATAAACTGAAATTGAAAGTCGCTCAGTCCTGTCCAACTCTTTGCAACCCCATGGAATATACAGTCCATGAAATTCTCCAGGCCAGAATATTGGAGTGGGTAATCTTTCCCTTCTCCAGGGGATCGTCCCAACCCAGGGATTGAACCCAGGTCTCCCACATTAAAGGTGGATTTTTACCAGTTGAGCCACAAGGGAAGCCCAAGAATACTGGAGTGGGTAGTATTAACTACAAAATGGCACTTACCAAGGGCATCGCCAAAGAGTGAACAACAAAGGCATTTGCCATCTGCCTCTATGGAGATTGAACCCCATGCTGCTATAGCTGCCGACCTTCAAGAACCCCTGAGGGAGTTCATGGTGGAGTGAAGCACTCTACTGCAGGGAATCTGGTGGGACAGGCCTTTAGATAATTGGATGTTTTTAGGAACAGATTTTATGATCTCAATCCTTGCATCTCCTCATATCTAGAGAAGCACCACATCCCTGCATGATGACATTAGATCCTCATGACTAAGGAAAAACCCTTTTGTAAAATGAGTGCTTCATGGTACTGAACACCCCCTTCACCAAAACCTTATATATTGACCTTCCCCAACTGCCACTTTGGAGCAGTCTCTCAGAACTATCTGAGATGCTGCCTCCCAGGCTGCAGTCCTCATTTTGCCTCTCCCTCCAAGGCTCTATCACCCATGACCTAACCAGACAGCCTTAGTTACTAATGACCCCAGCAAGGGGCACAGTCCTTCTACAGACAAGGCCTGGAGAACAGAAAAGTGTGTTCCGTACTACAATGCAGTTTGCACAGACGTCTGTGACCATGTTATAAGCTCTTGAAAGAACAAGATAGTTCATTCTAAAATGCTGCATGCTGCTGCTGCTGCTAAGTCGCTTCAGTCATGTCTGACTCTGTGTGACCCCTTAGACGGTAGCCCACCAGGCTCCCCTGTCCCTGGGATTCTCCAGGCAAGAACACTGGAGTGGGTTGCCATTTCCTTCTCCAATGCGTGAAAGTGAAAAGTGAAAGGGAAATCTTTGAGTCGTGTCTGACTGTTCATGACCCCATGGACAGCAGCCTACCAGGCTCCTCTGCCAATGGGATTTTCCAGGCAAGAGTACTGGAGTGGATTGCCATTGCCTTAGTTTGGCACAAAAGCAATTCAATGGACACCTGTACACACTGAGCGGGGCGGGAGGGGGAGGGCACAAGGGACAGAGGGACAGATGCAGCGTTGAGCGCCCCAGGTCCACTTGAACACTGCACGGAGGACGCATTGTTGGGCTCTCCCACCTGCTGCTCTGGGCCGCGGGCTGCCTGGCCATACTCTGTGTGATGACCGGCTCAGGGCACCATCCTGGCCCTGATGTGACCACAGCCCGGCTTTACTGAGCACTACCACGAGAGCCCCAGTGCCGCCACTCCTCAGGGGCACCTCTCCAGCACCAGAAATCTGGGAAAGCACAACAGCTGTGTTTCCTGTTTTGATGCTAAGGTTGCTAATACTACTGCTTTTTGGACTGAATGAAAGGTAAAAGCTACCCCTCTAACTCTTACCTCACCAACTGTGCCAAAGTCTGCCTCTGAGGCAGCCAGGTTCTTTGGAGGAATTGTCCTTGTCTTGGGTGTGCAGGCTGTAATTTTTTTTCTCTGTAAATTCTGCAAATCTAAAACACAAAACTACCACACTCTGTGGGCTTCCCTGGTGGCTAAGATGGTAAAGAATCTACTGCAATGTGCAAGACCCAGGTTTGACCCATGGGTGGGGAAGATCCTCTGGAGAAGGGAATGGATATCCATTCCAGTATTCTTGCCTGGAGAATTCCATGGACTGAGGAGCCTGGTGGGCTCCAGTGCATAGGGTTGCACAGCGTCGGACATGACTGAGTGACTAACACTAACCCCACCCTCTGAAAACAGACCTGTGAAATTAACAAGGACTGAAGTGTAACTCACTAAAACCAAAACATTATTTTGCAATATGTCCCATATGGAAGATGCTATTCCAGGATCTTTAATTTTTTAAAGGATGCATATAGGAGCATCACCCTTGAAAAAAAATCAGTTAAATCATTTTGCTCAAAGGGAATATTTAAAATATTCTGCATGAATCCTTCTGGGCTGTTTTCTTTTACCTCAAATGCCTGCTGCTGTGGGATTAGATTCTCTCCTTGACATGCCAAATGTAACTCTGTAAGTGATGGAAAACACTGTCCTGTGCAGACAACCTCATGATCCTTTTGCGGTTGCAGTGAAAGTCGCTCAGCAGTCCCCAGGTAAGAATACTAGAGTAGCTTGCCATTCCCTTCTCCAGGGAATTTTCCCAACCCAAGGAGAGAACCTGGATCTCCTGCACTGCAGGCAGATTCTTTACCAATGAGCCAACCAGGGAAGTCCAATTTGAATGTAGTAATTTTAAAGTCTGAAAGCTGCATTATTTTTACGCAAACTCAGAACGTACTTAAGTGACGAGAATTGAGAATAATATGCTGAATGAGCATCAATCAGGTAGATTTTTGGCTATCATTTCAAAAGTGGAATAAATTTAAAAATTTAGTATCCTTAGAGTAAAATTTTGTGCTATAACAGTTATTTTTTCTACATGGAGTAAAAGATGTCATGTTCCAGATTTAAAGAAATGAATGGAAAGGATACAAAAATAGCAAAGTATAACAGATTATTGTTCATACTTGTAACGTACCTTGTATCATTTAGAAATTAAAAACAATGCCTTAAATACTAGGCTTAATGTAAAATGTTGGTGATTTGCTATTTCACATTAAAGAAGGGAAAAGTTGGTCTGAGGATGTAATTGTTGATGTGGGCAATAAAAAAAAATCTGCTTTAAGATAACATATTGTTAGTATTTAACTGAAAACTTACAAACTTTATTCCAAGTCTGAGTAACTTAAAGGATTTATACAAAGTCAAAAACCTTTATCTATTGAACCAGGCTGAATTTTTCTTATGACTGTTAAAAAGTATAAAGTTGATTTAATTATATTTTCCTTTGTACTTCAAAAAAGTATCCTAACATTGTTCTACCTTAAAAAGATTTCCACCAAGCTATCTTAAAAAGTAACTTCTATGAGAAGTAACTTCTATGAGGTAAGAAGAAAGTTATTTTAGAATCATTTACTA
>SJYR01004673.1:5175-19323 GCA_006410655.1 Kobus ellipsiprymnus
AAAGCTGAGTGCAGAAGAATTGATGCTTTTGAACTGTGGTGTTGGAGAAGACTCGAGAGTCCCTTGGACTGCAAGGAGATCCAACCAGTCCATCCTAAAGCAGATTAGTCCTGGGTGTTCATTGGAAGGACTGATGTTGAAGATGAAACTCCAATACTTTGGCCACCTGATGCGAAGAGCTGACTCATTGGAAAAGACCCTGATGCTGGGAAAGATTGAGTGCAGGAAAAGAAGGGGATGACAGAGGATGAGATGGTTGGATGGCATCACCGACTCAATGGACATGGGTTTGGGAGAACTCTGGGAGTTGGTGATGGACAGGGAGGCCTGGTGTGTTGCGGTTCATGGGGTCACAAAGAGTCTGACACAACTGAGCAACTGAACTGAACTGAACTGAACTGATGCTCAGTTGCTCAGTCGTGTTTGACTTCTTGTGACTGCATGGACTGTAGCCCACCAAGCTCCTCTGTCCATGGGATATTCCAGTCAAGAATACTGGAGTGGGTTACTCCTCCAGGGGATCTTCTCGACCCAGGGATGGAACCCGCATCTCCTGTGTCTCCTGCATTGGCAGGCACAGTTTTACCACTGAGCCACCTGAGAATAAATCAATAAAAGAATAGTACAACTGTAAATGCAAAAACTTTTAAATAATAATCAACACATAGACACATCTAATTGTATAGTTTTATAGTATTTAATGAAAAGAGAATAGTTATTAATATGATATCTAAACATTTCTCTTTAACATTTTTGTCAGTGAGTTTATGACTTTCTTATTTCTCAGGCTGTAAATTATTGGATTTAAGAAAGGAATTATGACAGTGTAAAACAGAGAGTCCATCATATTCTGATCAATTTCTTGTGCAGATCCAGGGAGCACATACATGAAGAGAAGAGGCCCATAGTATAAAGAGACAGACAGGAGGTGGGCTCCACAGGTGGAGAAGGCCTTCCTTATTCCTTGTAGAGACTTCTTTTTTAAGATTGTAAAGAGAACAAGTGTATAAGAGACAAGAACAATGGAAATGGTGAATGCCTGTATTGATCCAGCAAAAATGAACACCATAAGAAAATTAACTCAAGGGTCAGTACAGGAAATCTTAAACAATGGTATAATGTCACAATAAAAGTGATGTACTATGATGGAATTGCAGAAGGTTAATCTGAGTAAAAAAGCATTATGAATTATGGCATGGAAGAGGCCACCTAAAAATGACAAAACTAACAGCCAGATACATAGTCTATTGGTCATGATCACTGGATAAAGTAATGGTTTGCATATGGCCACATAGCGATCGAATGCCATTGTTGCCAGCAGAAAACATTCTGTGGTTACGCAAATCGCAAAGGAAAAAAATTGTATCTTACATTCAGAAAGAGAGATCATTTTGCTCATGGCAAAGAAGTTGAGCAGCATTTTGGGGGTCACTGTGGAGGATAACCAAGTATCCACAAAGGCCAGATTCCCAAGGAATAAGTACATGGGGATGTGAAGGTGAGGGTCATTGCAGATGAGCACGATTAAACCAAGGTTTCCCACAATGGTGATGAGGTATATCATCAAGAACAGAAGGAACAGGGGGATCTGCCACTCTGGTTGATGTGTAAGTCCTGTGAGAATGAACTCTGTCAGCTCTGTTACGTTTTTTGTTTCCATATCCTTGATAGATGACCTCTGAAATACAATGCAATAAATGGAAAAAGAACGTTTCACAAAAATTCTTAAAAGAAAATTCATTGAGTAACAGAACCATGCATTAGAATGAATGCCCTTTATTTACTCTTACTAAAAACATAAAAAGTATCTGTAGCAGTTGTTATTTCGGCAAAATGCAATCATTTTATTTTAAAATGTAAACAGTCATGAACAGATGTAGAAAAGAAAGACATTCTGAACATGAGCAAATTTATGGGAAAACTATCCCGTGTTTTCAAGGTGAATATAGTGTCAAAAGTAAGTTGTCAGAAGGGCCTGGATTATAAAAGTAATCAATACTATGTGAAAGATCTTGAACTTTATTCTTTAAGGATAGGCATTCATTGAAAACTTTGAAACAGGGATTGGCATCATCAGTTATTTTTGAAATTAAATATTTGGTTGTAGAAAATAGACTGCCGGGTGAACGACCAGTTGTGAGAAACGCTAATCAGGAATCTATGACTCTTGTCCATGATTCCCAAACCAGATTACCCATCAGAATTTTCTGGGGGAGTTTTGGTACAAAATAAATTCTGAGGTATTATCATAGAAACTGATTCAGCAGGTCATGAATAAAGGTAATATTAATTTTATAAATGTCCTTCAGTGATTAAAATGCATTTGAAATTCTTAAGTCATTGTGTGCTTTTGAGGAAGACAAAGAGATCAAAATTAATTAAATTTAAGTCAATAGGACTTGATAGCATAATAGATATGAAGGACTGTTAGTAAAAGAGATTGTCACTTGGTAGCTGGGAAGAGTAATCAAAAATTGAGATTGAGAACTCAGCTGCAGTGGCCCATTTTTGCAAGGAGCAATCTCTGAACATCAAAAATAAATTCTGAGGTATTATCATAGAAACTGATTCAGCAGGTCATGAATAAAGGTAATATTAATTTTATAAATGTCCTTCAGTGATTAAAATGCATTTGAAATTCTTAAGTCATTGTGTGCTTTTGAGGAAGACAAAGAGATCAAAATTAATTAAATTTAAGTCAATAGGACTTGATAGCATAATAGATATGAAGGACTGTTAGTAAAAGAGATTGTCACTTGGTAGCTGGGAAGAGTAATCAAAAATTGAGATTGAGAACTCAGCTGCAGTGGCCCATTTTTGCAAGGAGCAATCTCTGAACATCCAGATCACATAAACTTAGTGGTATCATTCAATAAGGACTTACTAGGAATAATGACTTTGAAGTCATTGAAGTTACTATAGCATATATGACTATAGCATATATGACTAACCCAGTGGATGGTGTTCATAATGTTAAAACAAGAAAGCATGAAAATAAAGGTGAGGAAGTTATATTAAAGAGATTGAAATGTATATACATCATTTACTAGATCTGATTGACTTTTCTATTACAAATGTCTTGGTGGCAGACAAAAGTTGTTTACTCTAGAAGCCAAAAGTTCTAGAAACTGACTTTTCCTGAAGAGAGGGAAGTAGATCTATTGTTAGCCACTAAAACACTAGATTTGAAATATGTAGAGGGGGGAGAGATGTCAAATGTGAATGGAAGAGATTTGTGGTTCAAAGTCAACCAAGGGAGCAATAACAGGACCCCAGAAAATGCATCCTGCACCCACAACAGTGGCATTTTCACTGTGAGTTGTAGCACTTACCTTCAGCAGCAATGGCAGCAGCCCTTATTGAGCTAGCACTGAGATATGACTTCAGCTGTTGACTGCTTAACTTCTTACTTTATGTCCCTGCCTATTTCTCCAGTGGATTTCTCCAACTTCCCTAGAATTATTTGTTAGAGCCAGTTTCCTTTCAGTTTAGTCCTTTTGTCTTGAAACCAGGAGCTGTGGCTCACACAAAAGGAAAAAAAGGAAAGAGCCACAAATGGCTACTGAGCAGACTGATCAGAGAAACAGGAGGAAACTGGAAAACTGAGACTGAACAGTTAAAGAGAGGAAAATATGCAAGAACAAAGGAAAGCACAGTGCCTAAAGCAAAATGAATGTTCTAGTAGGATAAGAGTGAACAGAGATTACTGAGTGTGAGAATGAAACTTATGTTACCATGTGTAAAATAGATAGCCAATGGGAATTTGCTGTGTGACTCAGGGAACTCAAACTAGGGCTCTGTGACAATCTAGAGGAGTGTGATGGGGAGGGAGGGGGATGGAGGTTCAAGAGGGAGGGGACATATGTATACCTATGGCTGATTCATGTTGATGTTTGGCAGGAACCAATACAATTCTGTAAAGCAATTAACCTTCAACTAAAAAAATAAATTTTAAAAAAGAGAGACTTCTAGTGGCTTTAGTGAGAGAAGTTTTCATTTTGTGATAGAGTAGGGGCTGTAGGATAATGAGAATTGAATGAAAGCAAGTGACACAGCATTGAGGAAAATGAAATAAAAATGTGGAGAACAGATGTGGATTTTCTTTCTTGTGGAACAATGTCATGAAAGTTGTCAAAAAAAAGAGAGGTGGGAATTGAGAGGAAAGAGGATACAGAAGTAGAAAGGCAAATTTGGGTGAAAAGGAAACAAGAAGTAGGAAGGACTTCCCTGGTGTTCCAGTGGTTAAGAATCCACCTGCCAAAGCAGGGGACACGGGTTCAAGCCCATGCTCCGCAACAAGAGAGGCCACTGCAATGACAAGCCCATGTACCACAAATAGAGAGTAGCCCCTGCTCTCCACAACTAAAGAAAGCCTGTGCATAATGGTGAAGATTGAGTGTAGCCAAAAATAAGTGAATAAATAAAATTTTTTAAAAAAAGAAGCAGGAAAAGAGGACAGGACATAGATGGATAAATAAATAAATGTATATATAACACATATTTCTTACACTAAAAACATTATTACCTAAATCCCTAAATACACTTTTAATTCAATTAATGTTTTAGTTCACCATAACATATCGTATGGAGTCATTATAGTCAGTCTAATCAGACATATCATTAAAGAGTATAAAATAGTCTTAGAGCTATTTTGCACATCCAGATTTTACTTTTAACAATAAAACAGATTATTTAATTCTTATTATTGTTTTCCATTTTCAAATGCCTGTTTTGACATTTTGTAAACCAAATCAAAATTATGTCTAACAGTATTTTAATTTTCCTTGAAAAATAATGAATAGTATAGAAATCATTATCTTACCAGTATCTGTTAAGAAATTGTCAAGATCCTCTCAGCATTTGGTTTTCTGAGGTAGAAATAATACAGGAGAACTGGATTCACAATAACACAAACAGCAGTATTTTATACACTGATTCATTTTGGAGACTTCATTATCCAGGGTTAGGAAAATGTTTATTAAAAAATTTTTTAACACAAGCATTAACCATTTGTAGGACTGCCAGCGAGGAAGGAGTGGAGAACTAATATTCTCCTGATAGTGTCCATGGAATTCCATTAGGACAAAGCTAAGCTGTTCTTCTGGGCATTGAAGACTTGGGCATGTATGAGAAATCCATGTTGTTCCACAGGGCATTATAGACTCTGAAATTATAAGCAGTAGTCATTGAAGACAGCTCCAGTTCTAACTATTAAAATTGTACTTTATGCCATACTTTCAAACACAGATGACATATTTGACATGTTTGTGCAAACTCCACCATATCTCTAAATTTTGGTACTCTGAGAACTTTGCTCAGTATGAACTTGTCTGAGCCAATCACATATGATTTGAATGAGGTCAATGTTTTAGATTCCCTCCAAACTCCAATTGCAAGAAAGTTGACCTTTCTGTGTAGCTGGAACTTTCATTCTCTATATGATCAGAGAGTCTGGATCATTGGAAAAACACAAAATAGTAAATATGGCTTCCAAAGAGAGAGGCAGCAGGAGCGAGATGGGGTCAGGGAAGCACAGAGTCTGGAGGCCAGATTATGGAGTTTGTTCTTTACCACATCTTAGAGGAAAACTATTGAGGGATTTTGAACATGGTGATAACAAATTCAGATTTGTGCAGTAAGAGACAGTTGTTCATGAATGTTCATTCAGAAAAATAAAGCTTACTTTACTTGTTTGTGACATTTTGATGTGGTATCTGAAAAGAAAAAAAGTGCTTAACTTCCACTTTGGACATCCTGGTTAGATAGGAGGAGAGAAAAATGCATCATTTTGATAGACTGATTAATCACTTAACCTGCTTCCTTACATTTTTGCTGGTGAAAGCCAAAATAGAGGAGATAAGTAATATAGGAGAGAGGGGTTCCTGTGAAAAGTACACAGGATGGTGGAGTGGGGAATGTAATGTGCACAGGTAGCTTCAGCACAACTAACACTTGGATAAAATTTACTGCCTTCTTCAACTTTGTGTAATTGTCTCCTAACTTATTTGGTTGCCTGTGAGCACTAAGGCCTGTATTACTGCTTCCAGTATGAGTAGTCTTTTCATTTATGATCATTTTTAATTTTTAATACCTCATTGTGCTCTCTTTGCTTTTCCCTAGTGACTTCATAATATTGTGCCTCTTTTTGTGTATCATTCTTTACGAGATGGGGTCAGGGAAGCACAGAGTCTGGAGGCCAGATTATGGAGTTTGTTCTTTACCACATCTTAGAGGAAAACTACTGAGGGATTTTGAACATGGTGATAACAAATTCAGATTTGTGCAGATAAGAGACAGTTGTTCATGAATGTTCATTCAGAAGAATAAAGCTTACTTTTACTTGTTTGTGACATTTTGATGTGATATCTGAAAAGAAAAAAAGTGCTTAACTTCCACTTTGGACATCCTGGTTAGATAGGAGGAGAGAAAAATGCATCATTTTGATAGACTGATTAATCACTTAACCTGCTTCCTTACATTTTTGCTGGTGAAAGCCAAAATAGAGGAGATAAGTAATATAGGAGAGAGGGGTTCCTGTGAAAAGTACACAGGAATATCTGAAAAGAAAAAAAGTGCTTAACTTCCACTTTGGACATCCTGGTTAGATAGGAGGAGAGAAAAATGCATCATTTTGATAGACTGATTAATCACTTAACCTGCTTCCTTACATTTTTGCTGGTGAAAGCCAAAATAGAGGAGATAAGTAATATAGGAGAGAGGGGTTCCTGTGAAAAGTACACAGGATGGTGGAGTGGGGAATGTAATGTGCACAGGTAGCTTCAGCACAACTAACACTTGGATAAAATTTACTGCCTTCTTCAACTTTGTGTAATTGTCTCCTAACTTATTTGGTTGCCTATCTGTGAGCACGAAGGCCTGTATTACTGCTTCCAGTATGAGTAGTCTTTTCATTTATGATCATTTTTAATTTTTAATACCTCATTGTGCTTTCTTTGCTTTTCCCTAGTGACTTCATAATATCGTGCCTCTTTTTGTGTATCATTCTTTGACATCTGTCTATCTTTTTTGGTGAAGTGCTTGTTCAAATAGTTTGCCCAATTTTTAATTGGGTTATTTCTTTGTTATGAGTTTTGGGAGTGCTTCATGTATTCCCAGTGAAAGTTTTTTTTATCAGATATATGCTTTGTAAATATTGCAATGTAACACACTAATCTGTTACACTGATGACATTATGCTGATTGGTTATAGTAAGCAAGAAGTATTTACATTGGTAAGACATTTGCAAGAGACATAGAAAACGAATCTCACAAAAATGTGGGAGCCTTCTACTTTAGTGAAATGTCTAGGTGTCCAGTGATATAGCACGTGTTGAGATAATTCTTCTAAGTGAAGGATATTACTTCTGGCCCTTCTTGAAACTAAAAGAGAGGAACAGCAGATAATATGCCTCTGTAAATTTTGGAGGCAATACTATTGTTATTTGGATGTGTTACTATAGCCCATTTACTGAATGATGGGAAAGGCTGATAGTTTTGATTGGGGCTCAGAACAAGAGACATGGGACATGTCTAGGCTTTTGTGCAAGCTCTTCAGTCCCTTAGGCTAAGGGTCCCCAACTTCTGGGCCCTGGACCATTATCTTCTGTCAGATCAGAAGCAACATTAGATTAGAAATAAAGTGCACAATAAACGTAATGCTCCTGAATCATCCTGAAACCATCCTCCCCATCCCCTGTCCATGGAAAAATTGTCTTCCATGAAATCAGTCCCTGGTGCCATAAAGGTGGCAGACTGCTGGCTTAGACCATATGCAACAGAGCCAGTGGAGCTTGAATCAGCAGTGGCAGATGCTTGGAGCCTTTAATAGGCCTCTAGAGGTGGAAATAGATGCAGGCCTTTAGAATTTTGAGCACAACACTTCCATCCTCTGTGGATAACTCCTCTACTTTAGGAAAGTAACCATTGTTTGTTGCTCACTCTCTGCTAGTGAGCCTCAGTAGAAAGTGTATATTTAACCATGGCCAAAATTTGCCATGATGCCAGAGCTGCCTTTGTTAAATGAAGGTTATCTGACCCACAAACCATAAAGTTGTGTGTACACAGCAGCATTCTTTTATCAGATGAAACTAGTAGATACTTGATCAAGCAGGAACAGGCCCTGAAGGCACAAACAAGTTACCTGAAGAAGTGGTCTAAATTCTGATGGTGTCTAATCCTGCTACAGTGGTGTCTCTCTCACAGTGTGGACCTGTGGTCCTATAGGGAGTGCTCTGTAATTAGTTTACAGAGAAGACTGGAGCCTGCAGATCCAGATGAATCTGCATGGTATACAGGCACCATCAGAAAGTGGACATCTGCTGCACCACAGCTCCTCTCTGTGACTTTCCTGAAGGACACTGGTGATGGGAAAAGCTTTCAGTGGGCAGAACTTTGAGCATCACACCTGGTTGTTCACTCTATTTGGGAAGAGAAAGGGGCAGGTATGTAATTATATACCAGTTCATCGGCCATGGCCAATAGTTTAGCAGGATGTTCATGGACTTTGAAGGAAAATGACTGGAAATACAAGAAAATTTGAGGATTATGTTAATTGATCTCTCTGAATTGGTAAAAATAACATGAAATGTTTGTGTCCCATGTGAATGCTCACCAAAAAGAGTGATTTTAGCAGAATGAGATTTTATCATTAAGTTATTAAGGTGACCCAATGTATGGACACTAGTCACTCTTTCTCAAGCACTCTGTCACTACTCAGTGAGCTCACAAATAAAGTGGTCAGTGTGTCAGAGATAGAGGCTATGCATCTTCTTAACACCTAACTTTGACTTTGGTGGGCTGCCGTCTATGGGGTCGCACAGAGTCGGACACGACTAAAGCGACTTAGCAGCAGCAGCAGCAACTTTGACTTGTGCTTCCTAAGGCCAGCTTGACTGTGACCTCTGTCGAGTGCCCAGGTAGCCAGAAGCTGAGACCATCGCCGAGTCCTGGTGTGGCACCATTCATTGGAGTGATCACCCATGTGCCTGGTTTCAGGTTCATTACTTTGAATAGTTTGCATCGTGGAAATGGGAGTGTTTTGTTCTAACAAGAATAGACACTTACTCTAGATACAGATATATTTAGGTATATGGGATTCCTTGCAGAAAATGCCTCTGCCAAAATTATCATCCTTCCATCTTTATGGTATTCCCTATCTACTGTCATAGTACTCCCGACAGCACAGCTTCTGATCAAGGACCTCAACTTAGTGAAAAAGAAGATATGTTAACATGTCCACCCTTGTGGAATTCACTGGCTTTACTCTATTTCCCACCATGCTGAAGCATATAGTTAGACAGAATGATGAATAGTTCTCATAAAGCCTCAGTTAACAGCAGAACTAGATGGCAATATCTTGCAAGGCTAGGGCAGGGACCTCCAGAAGACTGAATATTTCTGAACCTCCAGTATTTGGTACTGCTTCTGTCAAAGCAAGGATTCATGGGTCCAGGAATCAGGAGACAGAAATGGGATTGGCATCAGTGTCTACTACCCTTAATGACCACTACAAAATATTTTTTTCCTGTTCCTGTAATTTTTTCCTCTGCTGGCCTTGTGGACTCACTTTCAAACAGAGGAATGCTTCCACCAGGAAACACAACAATGATTCCACTAATTGAAAATAGACTGCCCCCTCAATCCTGTTAACTCTATGCTCCTTTGAATCCTCAAAGAAGGGAGTTATTGTGCTAGATGAGGTGATTGATGGCAGCTACCAAGGGGAAATGGGACTGCTCCACAAAGGGAGTAACGAAGAGTATGTCTGAAATACAGAAAACCCACTAAGGTATCTCTTAGTATTTTCATTCCCACGATTCAGGTCAATGAAAACGCCAACAAACCAATACAGACAGTAGTTCTTATGGGCCAGACTCTTCAGGAATGAAAGTTTGTGTTACTACACAAGGTGAAGAACACTGTCCACCTAAGGCAAAGGGAATACAGAATGGATAAGTTAGTTAAAATATCAGCTACAATCATGTGATCATTTACAGCTATGAAGACTGTAATTACCAAGAGATTTCCTTCTTAGTGTGATATGAATACATTTGTGTGTGTGTGGCAAATTTTTTCACTTTTATTTCCTTATCGTGTGACATAAGATGTACTGACTTTATTTATACTAGTTAAATAATATGATATCAAATTAATAACACTCAAATTACCAGATATTAAGGAGAAATATTTTACCTCTTCAAGAAAGAGAGAGAACATTTTTTGTTATACATATATAAGTGTATTATGTTAGGTAGAATGTAGCTTTGTTGTTTTCTTTATGTGAAGATAAAATATGGTCTTAGGAGATGTTTACAGGTGCCAAGTTGACCATGGGTAGACTTGGGCAAATTCCCTTGTGGCTCAGACGGTAAAGCGTCTGCCTACAATGTGGGAAACCCGGGTTCAATCCCTGGGTCAGGAAGTTCCCCTGGAGAAGGAAATGGCAACCCACTCCAGTATTCTTGCCTGGAAAATCCCATGGACAGAGGAGCCTGGTAGGCTACAGTCCAGGGGGTCTGAATGACTTCAATTCACTTCACTTCAGACTTGTAATGGTTCGTTTCATGTGTCAACTTTGTTGGGCTGTGGGCTGTCTAGATATCTGATTAAACATGATTTCGGTGTGTGTCTCTGTAGGTGTTTCCATAAGTGGTTAGTATGGAATTGGTGGACTCAGTAAAGCATATGGTCCTCCCCAATATATCTGGGCATCATCCCCATTTGCAGTAGGTCTGAATGAAACAGTGAGGCAGAGGAAGGTTGAATTCAGTGTCTGCTTGCCTGGTTGACATTGGTCTTCAGCTGCTCTTGGTGACCATGATTCTATGAATTTCATACACAGATAAGAATATATACCATGCTTCCCTGGTGGCTTAGATGGTGAGGAGTCTGCCTGCAGTGTAGAAAACCTGGGTTCAATTCCTGGTTTGGGAATATCCCCTAGAGAAGAGAATGACTACCCACTCCAGTACTCTTGCCTGGAGAATTCTATGGACAGAGATGCCTGGTGCTCAGTCCATGGGGTCACATAGAGTTGGGCACAACTGAGCGACTAACACTAACTACTGATTGGAACCTTTGAATTATGACACTTGCTGTCCTCAGTTTCCTACTTGAAGAGGGCATTTCATGGAGTCTCTCAGCCTCCATAACTGTGTGACTCAATATCTCATAAAAATGACTTTAGGTTATAGGTAGACAATAAGTACTCTTGCCTGGAAAATCTCATGGACGGAGGAGCCTGGTAGGGTTCAGTCCTTGGGGTTGCTAAGAGTTGGACACGACTGAGTGACCTCACTTTCACTTTTCACTTTCATGCATTGGAGAAGGAAATGGCAACCAACTCCAATGTTCTTTCCTGGAGAATCCCAGGGATGGTGGAGCCTGGTGGGCTGCCATCTATGGGGTCGGGTCGCACAGTCGGACACAACTGAAGCGACAGCAGTAGCAGCAGAAACAGAGGTACATAGATCTTCTTAGTTCTGTTCCTCTAGACAAACATGACTACAAGAGAAATTCACTGTACATTTGATGAACTTCTTGTTTTATCTTGTATGTTATAGGAAATGTCACGATTCAACAGTTAGATTTGATCCAAAAGGTCTCACTACCTTCTCAGAAGTAGTAAGCATCACATCATTACAACATAAGGAACATCTGTATATGAAATTTCTTTTGAAAAACAGGTGTAAAAACTAATCTAGGTTGATAATTAATTGTTTTTCAAAAGGAACAGAAATGCTTCCCATTAACCTTCCTGAAATCAGGCACTACGTTTCCATTGGTTATAGTTAATGTTAATCATGGTTTCCAGGAAAAAGTAATTTTTTTAAAGTCTAAAATACTTCATCCCTTGAAACATATACCCTATCTGTGTCCTTCTGTTCAAAATTGGGAGGAAAGTATAAACAGAGGGTAGAAACTTTCAGAAATATTTCATAGTGCTTTTTCAGTAGGAAATGGAGGATCCCCTGGAGAAGGATATGGCAACCCCCTCCAGTATTCTTGCTTGGAAAATCTGATGGACAAAGGAGCCTGGTGGGCTATAGTCCATAGGGTCACAAGAATTGGACACAACTTTGTAACTAAACCACACCACAGAGGATATGTAGAAATTCAATTCTGTCTGCTCTCTAAATATCTTAATGCTATACCAGTTTTGCTTTGCTGCTGCTGCTACTGCTGCTAAGTCGCTTCAGTCGTGTCTGACTCTGTGCGACCCCGGAGACGGCAGCCCACCAGGCTCCCCCATCCCTGGGATTCTCCAGGCAAGAACACTGGAGTGGGTTGCCATTTCCTTTTTCAATGCGTGAAAGTGAAAAGTGAAAATGAAGTCACTTAGCGTGTCTGACTCTTAGCGACCCCATGGACTGCAACCTACCATGCTCCTCCGTCCATGGGATTTTCCAGGCAAGAGTACTGGAGTGGGTTGCCATTGCTTTACTGATTGTTTAAAGCAATTATTCTTCTATCTTAGGCTGCAGTGATAGAATATCATTGACCCTCTATTGCACACATTTAATTTTTACATTCTGGAGAATGAGAAGTTCAAGAACAGTGGGACAGCAGATATTGTACATGCGTGTGTGCTCAGTCACGTCTGACTATTCTATCTGTGGAATTTTCCAGGGAGTGGGTTGCCGTTTCCTACTCCAGGGGATCTTTCCCATCCAGGAATCTAACCAGAATCTCTTGCATATCCTGCGTTGGCAAGGGGATTCTTTTACCACACTGCCACCTGGGAACCCCAATGTACATGGTGAGAGCTTACTTCCTGCCTAGTAACAGGCTGTCACCTCACATGAACTTTGTGATTGAGTATTGTTGTAGAGGACAATAGTTGCCTTATCTATTCCTCTTGTTTTAAGGGAAGTAATCCTATCATGTAAGTCTTATCCTTATGACCCAATCTGAGAGTAATTACCTCCTAAAGCCTCCACTCAAAATAACACCACATTAGGGGGTTTGTGATTTAACATAGGAATCTGGGGAGAAACCAAACAGGGGTTTACCTTGTGTAGCTGCAGTCCATGGGGTTGTGGAGAGTCAGAGATGACTTCGGACTGAACAACAAAAAATAAAACAGAATCAGAAACTCTAATGATGACACCTTTCAATTTGTCTCTTTAAATGATTCTGATGCCTGCTAAATTTTGAGAATTTTGCTTTAAAAGAGCAAAAACAATGAAAGGGAAATCCTATACCAGAGAAGTATTGACACGTACTAAACATTTTGCCAAAGTTATTTAACCACCAGATTTTAGTTACATAGTTCTGGCTTTGACATATCTGTGGGGCTGGGAGGAGACACCCCGTGTCCAAGGTCAGGGAAGGTGGCCGGGAGGAGCCACCCTGTGCCCGAGGCCAGGGGCGGCGGCCGGGAAGATCAACCCACATCCAAGGAGCAGTTGCTGCACTGGCCCAGGAGAGCCTAGAGGAGCTATCCCATGTTCAAGGTCAGGAAAGGCAGCGGTGAGGAGATACCTCTCGTCCAAGATAAGGAACAGCAGCTGTGCTTTGCTGGAGCAGCCATGAAGTGATACCCCACGCCCAAGGTAAGACAAACCCAAGTAAGATGGTAAGTGTTGCAAGAGGGCATCAGAGGGCAGACACACTGAAACCATACTCACAGAAAACTAGTCAATCTAATCACACTAGGACCACAGCCTTGTCTAACTCAATGAAACCAAGCCATGCCTGCGGGGCAACCCAACACGGGCGGGTCATGGTGGCAAGGCCTGACAGAATGTGGTCCACTGGAGAAGGGAATGGCAAGCCACTTCAGTATTCTTGCCTTGAGAACTCCATGAACAGTAGGAAAAGGCAAAATGATAGGATACCAAAAGAGGAATATCTCCCCAGGTCATTAGGTGCCCAATATACTACTGGAGGTCAGTGGAGAAATAACTCCAGAAAGAATGAAGGAATGAAGCCAAAGCAAAAACAATACCCAGTTGTGGATGTGACGTGATAGAAGCAAGATCCGATGCTGTAAAGAGCAATATTGCATAGGAACCTGGAATGTCAGGTCCATGAATCAAGGCAAATTGGAAGTGGTCAAACAAGAGATGGCAAGGGTGAACGTCAACATTCTAGGAATCAGCGAACTAAAATGGACTGGAATGGGTGAATTTAACTCAGATGACCATTA
>SJYR01004673.1:21250-44404 GCA_006410655.1 Kobus ellipsiprymnus
CTGTGGTGTTGGAGAAGACTCTTGAGAGTTCCTTGGACTTCAAGGAGATCCAATCAGTCCATTCTGAAGGAGATCAATCCTGGGATTTCTTTGGAAAGAATGATGCTGAAGCTGAAACTCCAGTACTTTGGACACCTGATGGGAAGAGTTGACTCATTGGAAAAGACCCTGATGCTGGGAGGGATTGGGGGCAGGAGGAGAAGGGGACGACCCAGGATGAGATGGCTGGATGGCGTCACAGACTCGATGGACATGGGTCTGAGTGAACTCTGGGAGCTGATGATGGACAGGGAGGCCTGGCGTGCTGCGATTCATGGGGTCGCAAGAAGTTGGACACGACTGAGTGACTGAACTGAATCATGTTCAACACCGTCTAGAACAATTTTATCCACAGGCTCCTGAACAGCATGTCTCACTCAGTACTAAGGTATTCTAAGGTGATGAGAAAAATCATATATAAATGTATATAAGGAGAGAAGAATTATTCTTTCCTTTTAGTCTCCAGATTAAGAGAATAAATGCACTTCATATTAAACAGTGTCTCAAGTATATTATTTGTGTTTCTAAGGACTGATTTAATCCAGCATCAGCAGTGTTTCAGACAACTGATGAGTTTAGCAAAATGATCTCATTCTATACACCTAAATAACTGTTAAATACTACAGATTGAATTTCATAGTTTATTTTTAATGGAATCAGAAGAATACTTTTTTTAAAATGTGACTATTTCACTGGTGTATCTTTTACCTCTTTTCCAACATGCCAGTAAAATGACAAAAATAATCTACAAAATGATCAGAGGTGAGTGGGATCATCTCATTTGACTAGGGATTTTTGTAATTTCTGGAAGGCACAAAGCAGTTAGGATTGTATTGAGGGTCAAAACAGAGCAGAGGAATCTGTAGAGGAGACATCTACAAGAGACGACTACAAGGAGATCTAAGTTTCTTGGAGGCCTCCAACTATTCCATAGTCACCAAGCTAAATTAAGACTTGACAGGTGATTTACCCCACTCATATACTCATAACTTGCCATCAAACTTCTCATTCAAAGAAAAATCCATTAGGGAAAAGTCCTTAATGATGGTAGAAAAAATATATACATGATGCCTGTACTTTCAGTTAATTTTGGGGTCATTACAATGTATGAAAAAGCAAAAATCCGTATAATTGACAGGAAACCATCTGAACAATGGAAACATTGTACAGCAATAACAACAAATTATGGACATATACAATAACAATGATTCTTTAGGGAGAAGAGTAAAAGCACCTGGACTGTGATCAGACCATTTCCTTTTCCTAAAATGTGGAGGGAATGCCTCAGAGGAACAAAATCAGATAGATGACCTGGTCTAATCTTATGACCTGCACCTCCAGGAATATAGATTAATCCTATTTATTGAAATATGTGTATCTTTAATCCAAACTTCTTAATTAGGAGGATATTTTCAGATATTTTGTCATACTCTATCCCAGGACCCAATCTTATGTATAAGAAGAACTCACTTTAGGTGTATGATATTTGTAATTCACATTAAAGAAGTTTAAAGTAAGCTGACATATAGCATCCACCCCAGGCCCAGTAATTTCTCTTGTCTCATTACCAGGTTAAAAAAGAGTGATACAAACTTACACACTCTATGTATTTGTGCTGTCTATCATTTTAATATTACAAATATTTCACTAATTCCCATTTAAGACCTCATATGTATAAGCTATTGTGCTACATACAAGAAAAGAGAGGAAGACATATAAATTGTAGTCTAAAAGAACTTATTATATAAGGCCAGGTGGGGCCAAGAAGTATAAATCAGCTGCTAAAAGGTTAAAATCAGTGAGCATTCCTAGTTTCTTTGCAATATTCTAGAAATATATCTTGGAATTTGTAGCATGTGTGAGAGATATTGAAGAAATTATACCATTTCACTTTTAAAGGAAGATGAAATATTTGAGTGGGGAAGGCACTGTATGGATAGACCTGTGTGAGCAAAAGCATGAACCTGAGAGAGAGAGGTTTGTCCAGAAGGCTTTCAGAAACTCAGTTTGAATATAACAAAGGAGAATCGTGGAGGAAGAACTTTCCAATTTGAACTAAGTTAAACTAAGGTTTTATTTGAAAGGACTTCAGATAATGTCAGAGTGAACAAATGCTGGATAGAGAATAGATAGATGGTTAGGTAGTATATTTATATATAATATAATCTGTATATATAGATACATTTTAATATATACAAATATTTGTACTTTATATATGATATAATCTGCATACACATGAAAAAATAATTACAGTGCATCTGTATATCTACAGCTCTAGATACATTTATCATGTATGCTTACAATCTGGTAGCAATGACAATCCTTTAAAAGTTATTGAAGAATGATATGGTCTAATTACAGTCCTGTTTCTGAAGGCTAATCTGACAGTTGTGTTTGGAAAGGAAGGAAATATTAGCAACATGGAGGAATCAATAACTAGAGTTTTACAGATCACAGACACTGATAATTTTGAAGGTGTGGACCTGAGTGGAATCAATAGGAGTATGTGTGAAATTTCAGTGTTGAGAGAAGGGCAGACATGGATCTGGAAATGTATCACTTATACTTGAATAATATGCAATGTGAGAAAAGCCAATTTTCAAGGACTTTTAAGACAGAAAGTATCCAGATTTTTGCTCATTTTCATGTCTGTGCCACCAACACATTGGGAACTATGATATCATGCTATTGACATTATTTGAACTTTGATAATATACATTTTAAAACCCTTTGAGGTTAACAACACATTTAAATAAATGTTATATACTACTCTCCAACTCTTTGTGACCCCATGGACTCACCCGTCTCCTCTGCCCATGGAATTGTCCAGGCAAGGATACTGGAGCAATTTGCCATTTCCTCCTCCAAGGGATCTTCCTGACCCAGAAATCCAAACCACATCGGCTATGTCTTCTGCATTGGCAGGCATATTCTTTTACCACTGTGTCACCTGGGAAACCCATATTTTAGTGCTTAACACGGTGTTTAATAAATCTGCTTTAAAAACCACAATGAGGAATATAGAAGCATGTAAAGTTTTTTTCATTTTAATTTATTTGGCTGTGCCATGCAGCCTGTAGTATCTTAGTTTCTAGACCAGGGATCAAACCCAGGCCATCAGCACTGATGGTGTATAGTCCTAAGCACTGGAGAGCCAGGGAATTTCCCATTTTAAATTCTGCTTCACTTATTTTAGCATGATATGAACATTTGATTAAAGTCCCCTATCTCTTTTAATAAGGTATATAAATATCTTAAAGAATTTATTGAGTACTGAATCTCATCATTAAAATAATAGGGTAGTTATGAATGCAAACAAAAGTGAACTCTAATCTGCATAGTTTTGTGATGTTTTCAAGTAGGAAAACACATATTAGTGTTGGATCTAAATATTTCTCTTTAACATTTTTGTCAGTGAATTTTTGACTTTCTTATTTCTCAGGCTGTAGATAATTGGGTTTAAGAAAGGAATTATGACAGTGTAAAATAGAGAGTCCATCATATCTTGATCATCTGCTCGTGTGGATCCAGGGAGTATATACATGAAAAGAAGACTCCCATAGTATAAGGAGACAGATAGGAGGTGGGCACCACAAGTGGAGAACGCTTTCCTTATGCCTTGTGCAGACTTCTTTCTTAAAATTGTAAAGAGAACTAGTGTATAAGAGACAAGAATAATAAGGATGGTGAACACTTGAATTGAACCAGAGAAAATAAATATCATCAGAACATTGATAGAAGGATCAGTACAAGAAATTTTAAACAATGGCATGATGTCACAATAAAATTGATGTATTATGTTAGAATTACAAAAGGTTAATCTGAATAAAAAACATGCATGAAGTAAGGTGTGAAGAAGGCCACCTGTAAGGGATGAAATTAACATTCGCATGCATAGTCTGTTACTCATAATCACTGGATAAAGTAATGGATTGCATATGGCTACATAACGATCATATGACATTGTTGCCAGCAGAAAACATTCTGTGGTTCCACTGACTCCAAAGGAAAAGAATTGCACTATGCATTCAGAGAGAGATATCCTCTTATTCTTGGTGAAGATGTTGACCAGCATCTTGGGGACCACTGTGGAGGATAACCAAGTATCCACACAGGCTAAACTCCCAAGGAATAAGTACATGGGGGTGTGAAGGTGAGGGTCATTCCAGATGACAGCAATCAAACCCAGGTTCCCCATGATAGTGAAGATATATATAACCAAGAAGAGCACGAACAGAGGGATTTGCCATTCTGGTTGATATGTAAGTCCTGTGAGAACAAACGCTGTCAGCTCTGTTGCATTTTTTCTTTCCATATCCTTAATAGAAGGCCTCTGAAATCAAATATAGTGAATGTAAAAAGGACAGTCATCAATCATTTGAGAAAGAAAATTTGGTGAAAATAATTGAAATAAAACCATACACTAGCCTGAATGCCCTTTATTTTATTTACTCTTCTAAAATACATGAAAAGTATTTAGAAAATTATTAGATTAGAAAAATGCAACTATTTTATTTCAAAGTATGTACAATAATTAACAGGTATAGAAGAGACATTAAGACATTATGCATCAAAAGTAAAGATGTGGGGCTTCCCTAGTGATCCAGGTGTTAAGAATGTGCCTTGCAGTGCAGGGGACATGGGTTTGATCCTTGATCCAGGAAGATCCCACATGCTGTGGGGCAACTCAGCCCATTCATCACAACTACTGAGCCCTTGTGCCACAGCTACTGAAGTCCGTGGGCCCTAGAGCCTGTGCTCTGGAACAAGAGAAGCCAGTGCCACGAGAAGCCTGTACACCACAGTGAAAAGTAGCCCCTGCTCACCACAACTAGATAAAACCTGCATATAGCAACGAAGACCCAGTGCAGCCAAAAAAAACAAAAAAACAAGATGTTAGAAGGCCCTGGATTATAAAATGAATTGAATGCCATGTGAAAGACCTTAAATTTCTTCTTCAAGGAATAGACAGACATTGAAAATTTTTGAGACATGGAGTGTCTTCACTGTTTTTTTTAAAATAAATACTTGACTGTAGAAAATAGGCTGCAGGGTGAAGACCTTGGTATCATAAATATTGATCAGTAAACTGGAACATTTATGCAGGGATTTCCATACCATATTACATAACAGAATTGTCTGGGGGAGTTTTGGTACAAAATATAGATTCTGAGGTATTACTGTAGAAATTGATACAGTAGGTCATAGATTACATCTAGTAATATGCGTTTTATAAATATTCCCCAAGTGATTAAAAAGTTTGTGAAGTTTTTATTCCATGTGTGATATGACATTGAAAATTTTGAGGAAGGCAGACAAATCAAAATAAATCAGGATGCAGAGTCACCATTAGATGTGAAGAGTTATAAGTAAAGGTAAAACTGTCAGTTGGTGTCTGGTTAGATGATCATCAAAAATTAAGATTGAAAACTCAGATACAGTGACCAGTTTTTGCTAAGAACATCCTCTGAACATTGAAGTGACGTAAACCTAGCAGTATGATCCTCCAAGAGCTTAATAGAAATGACTCAGGAATCATTGAGGTGGCAGAAAGCACACTTTGTATGACTTATCCAGTGGACAGCATGCATAAGGTAAAAAGAAGGAAGTAAATGTGAAGGAGTTAAATTAAAATGGATTTTGCTACATCATCTGATCCTCTTTTCTGCCACATGATTCTTGATGGTAGACAAAAACTGTCATTCACTTTAGAAGCCAAAATTCTGAAAACTGACTTTCCCCATGAATTTAGAGTGAGGGAACTAGATCTAGGGTTAGCCACTCAAACTACCACACAATTGCACTCATTTCATATGCTAGCAAAATAATGGTGAAAATTCTCCAAACTAGGCTTCAACAGTACCTGAACCGAGAACTTCCAGATATTCAAGCTGGATTTAGAAAAGGCAGAGATCAAACTGCCAACATCCATTGGGTCATAAAAAAAAAAGCAAGAGACTTCCAGAAAAACATCTACTTCTGCTTCATTGACTACGCTAAAGCCTCTGACTGTGTAGATCACAATAAACTGTGGAACATTCAAAAGAGATGGAAATACCAGACCACCTTACCTGTCTCCTGGGAAACTTGTATGCAGGTCAAGAAGCAACAGTTAGAACTGGTCATGGAAAAACAGACTGGTTCCAAATTGGGAAAGGAGTATGTCAAGGCTATATCAAGAGTATGTCAATTATGTCGCCCTACTTATTCAATTTATATGCAGAGTACATCATGTGAAATGCTCGGCTGGATGAAGCACAAGCTGGAATTAAGATTGCTGGGAGAAATATCAGTAACCTTAGATAGCATCATCCTTATGGCAGAAAGCAAAGAGGAACTCAGGAGCCTCTTGGTGAAAAGAGGAGAATGGAAAAAGCTGTTTTAAAACTAAACTCAAAAAATGAAGATCATGGCATCTGGTCCCATCACTTCATGGCAAATAGATGGGGAAACAGTGGAAATGGTGGCTGACTTTATTTTCTTGGGCTCCAAAATCACTGCAGATAGTGACTGCAGCCATGAAATTGAAAGAAGCTTGCTCCTTGGAAGAAAAGCTATTACAAACCTAGACAGCATATTAAAAAGCAGAGACATTACTTTGCCAACAAAGGTCCATCTAGTCAAAGCTATGGTTTTTCCTGTAGTCATGTATGGGTGTGAGAGCTGGACTATAAAGAAAGCTGAGCACTGAAGAATTGATGCTTTTGAACTGTGTTGGGGAAGACTCTTGAGAGTCCCTTGGACTGCAAGGAGATCCAACCTGTCAATCCTAAAGGAAATCAGTCCTGGCTATTCATTGGAAGAACTGATGCTGAAGCTGAAGCTCCAATATTTTGGTCACCTGATGTAAAGGGCTGACTCATTAGAAAAGACTCTGATGCTGGGAAAGATTGAAGGAAGGAGGAAAAGAGGATGACAGAGGATGAGATAGTTGGATGGCATCACCAACACAATGTACATGTGTTTGAGCAAGCTCTAGGAGTTGATGATGGACAGGGAAGCCTGGCATGCTGCGCAATTCATGGGGTTGCAAAGAGTCGGACATGACTAAGTGACTGAACTGAACTGAACTCAAACCTACCTACACTAGATTTGTGATATGAAAAGGTGAGAAAGAGGTCAAATGTCAACAAAAGAGATTTTTAGTTGCAAATCAGCCAAGTACACAGTATCACAACACCAAAATTCATCCTGTTTCCACAACAGTGGCATTGTCATTGTGAGATATCTTACAACCAGGAATACCAGCTCACACAAAAAGGAAAGACCAGAAAAGGCTACTGAGCAGAGGTGATCAGGGAAGCAGGAGAGAATGGGAAGCTGAGTGTTGGGAACTTGAAGAGAGGAAAATACTCAAGAAGAACAAAGTAAAGAACAGTGCCTAAGTCAGATAAAAGCTCTGGCTGGATAAGGAGTGAACAGCATCACTGAATGTCAGGATTAAGAGATTTTGGGTGACTTTAGTAGTCCCCTGATGGCTCAGTGGCTTAGAGCAGTTTCCATTTGTGATAGAGTCAAGGCCAGAAATGGAAGGGAAGCAAGTGGGACAGTAGTGAGGAAAATGAAAGAGAGTATCTGAGATGTGGACAACAGATGTGGATTTCTTGTCTTGTGGAACAACATCATGAAAGTTTTCAAAAGAGAGAAAGGAGGCAGTAAAAGGAGTAAGGATAAAGCAGCAGAATGGGAAATTTGGATGGGGAAGGGGCAGTGGAAAGGAAACAAGCAGAAAGAGAAGGGAAGGAACATCAATGTTAAGTGTAGGAAAGACAAGGCAATGAAGAGGGAGAGAGGAAGTATCAGAGGAAGGCTCAGATGAAATAAGGGGAAAAGCTAGAGATAGGGCTTAAATATTATCTTAAATCTGATTTTTACTAGAAGTTGTCAGCACTGAGAATCTTCCTTTTCTTTTGTTCAAAATTCCAAGTTTATTTTTCTATGGAATTTGTGTATGGAATAAGAACTTTGATTTTAATTTTACCTTATAAATTTGTATTCTTAGTAAATATACTATCACTGCTATCATTGCTATTATGGTGCTTAGAGCTGACTTTCCCTAGAATTTCTGATGGATTTACTTGACAGCTGTTGCTTTTCTACTAGTTTGATAACAGAAAAATAGAGCCAAAGACTGGAATTTCATACAGGCAATATAAATAATCAGTGCCAATAATTACAGTTATTAAATGTATGTTTATTTGGACTGGTCTTTCTTCTATGCAGGACTTCCCTGGTGGCTCAGATGGTAAAGTGTCTGCCTACAATGCGGGAGACCTGGGTTTGATCCCTGAGTTGGAAAGATCCCCTGTAGTAGGAAATGGCAACCCATGCCAGTATTCTTGCCTGGATAATCCCATGGACAGAGGAACCTGGTAGGCTACAGTCCAAGGGGTTGCAAACAGTTGGACACGACTGAATGACTTTGCTTTCACTTTTCTTCTATGCAGTCCTAAAACTAAATAATCAAAATGTTCAGCTCAATGTGTGGGTAATTATTAAGTCATAAAGCTGAAAAGAGCACTAGAGGAACATTTTTTGCATTTTCCCTATATATGTTTTTTTCAGCAAAACTGTCAGAAGTAGGTTACAAAGTAGAGGTTAATATTTAAGTGATTTACTGTAAGTGACTTAAATGCAGACAGTCTGCTTAATTAAATGAAATAAGTGTTTTGAATACAATTACAAGAAAAATTCTGACTTAAATTCCTAAACTGCCTTTTATTGTTTAGAAGTGAAGTGAAGTGAAGTGAAGTCGCTCAGTCATGTCCAACTCTTGCGACCCCATGAACTGTAGCCTATCAGGTTCCTCCGTCCATGGGATTTTCCAGGCAAGAGTACTGGAGTGGATTGCCATTTCCTTCTCCAGGGGATCTTCCCGACCCAGGAACTGAACCCGGGTCTCCCGCATTGCAGGCAGACGCTTTACCATCTGAGCCACCAGGGAAGCCCTTTATTGTTTAACAGTCTGGTAACCAAAACTTAAGCTATGGAATCATTCCAATTATTTTAATCAGATAATTTTATATCATTAAAGAATACAGTGTAGTCTTAGAGCTATTTTGCTTGTCCAGATTTTACTCACAATAATAAAATATGCAAATTATTCAGTTTTCCATTTTCAACTGGATATTTTGATATCTTATAAACCAAATCAAAATTATTACAAATTTAATAATATTTCAACTTTCTATAAAAAATAATGAATATTATAAAAATCATTCTCTCTCACCAATATCTGTTAATTGTGGAAATCCCTTTAGCATTTGACTTGCTGAAGTATTAATAGAAAATAGAACTCAGGCACTGCAATTGCAATAACACAGGTAGCATCATTTTGCACACTGATTCATTTTGGAAGCTTCATTTTCCAGGCCCAGGAAAATGTTGTTCATATGAATTTGTTTTGAACAGAATTGTCAACCATTACATAACTGTATGCTTTTGCCAAAAGAGGAAGGAATGATGAACTAAAATTCCCCAGATAGTGCGCAAGGATTCCCTTTAGGACAAACAAGCTTTTCCACTGGGCATTACTTGGACATTTATGAGGAATCCAGGTTGTTCCACAGGGCATTGCAGTCTCTGAAATCATAAACATTAACTTATATTTACATAACACAGAACACATTTCTGACATGTTTATGCAAACTCCAGTTTATCTATGAATTTTTATATTCTGCCAGTATGGTTTTAATTAAGATGAACAGGGAGGCCTGGCTTGCTGTGAATCATGGGGTCGCAAAGAGTCAGACACGACTGAGTGACTGAACTGAACTGAACTGATACATGATTTTAATGACATCAAAGTTCTAGATTCTCTTCAGAAGCCAACTGCCAGAAAATCCTCCTCCTCATGGAAATTGTAACTCACATCCAGACCCACACCTAACTCCCCACTTTACAATGAAAACTGATGAGAAATCTTCCTAGGAAGAGCAAAGGAAAAGCAAAATGAAAGACCACAGTGGTAGGTAGCCAAGATCAGGGCTCCTCAAACTTTAATTCCTATGAATCTCCTGGTGATCTTCTTAGAATGCAGATTCTGTTTTGGTAGGTCAGAGGTGCTTCCTGAGGGGCATCATTTCTCACAGAGTGCTGTGTCTGGATATTTGCCATCCTCAGAGATTTCCTTCATTTGCACGCCTAGCTTCTCAGAGAGTTGGATCATTATAGAAACAATACAGAAACAAAGAAAAATGGCAAATGGAGCTTGTGTGCAAAGAGAGAAGCAAAGTGGAGACAAAGTAGACAAAGGAGGCCAGTGTGAGTGATCACAGAAGATCTAGAGGCTGGTCTGGTACTTTGTTCTTTACCCAACTTAAAGGATAACTACTAAGGGATTTTGAACATGGTGGTCACATGTTCAGATTTGCCTTTAGATATTTACAGAGAAGTTCCCATTAAACATTTATTGAGAAAAATAATGACATTATTTATGTCAAAATAGGAGAAAGCTGGCTTAAAACTCAACATTCATAAAACAAAGATCATGAAATCTGGTCCCATCTTTTCATGGCAGATAGAAGGGGGAAAAGTGGAAACAATTGCAGATTTTATTTTCTTGGGCTCCAAAATCACTGTCGATGGTGACTGCAGCCATGAAATTAAAAGGCATTTGCTTCTTGAAAGGAAAGCTATGACAAACCTAGACAGTGTATTAAAAAGCAGAGACATTACTTTGCCGACAAAGGTCCATATAGTCAAAGCTATGGTTTTTCTAGTAGTCATGTACAGATGTGAGAGCCAGGCCATACAGAAAGCTGAGTGCCCCAAAACTGATGCTTTTGAATTGTGGTGTTGTAGAAGACTCTTGAGAGTCCCTTGGACAGCAAGGAGATCAAACCAGTCAATCCTAAAGGAAATCAACCTTGAATATTCATTGGAAGGACTGATGCTGAAGCTGAAGCTCCAACACTTTTGCTACCTGAAAAGACTCTGATGTGGGAAAGACTGAAGACAAAAGGAGAAGAGAATTAGAGAATGGAATGGTTGGATGGCATCATCAACTTGATAGACATGAGTTTGTGCAAATTCTGGGAGATAGTGAAGGACAAGGGAACTTGATGTGCTGCAGTCCATGGGATCGCAAAGAATTGGACACTATTAAGCTACTGAACAAGAACAAAGAAGTGTCTTGGCTTTGGTGCATGATGAGTAAAAGATTTTAAGGGTCCAGACTCCTTGAGGGGGGAATGTTACAGCATACAGGTAGCTAGGCAAGAGCAGTGAAATGGGAGCAGGAACCACAAAATCACGCATCTTGTAAACAGCAGGAGTCCACTGACAGACAAAGAAAAGCAGAAACCTCCAGACTGACAGAAAATTGGGTGATAAGGGTCTGAGTAGCAAATGAAGAAAGGTGAGGAAAGATGGGAATCTCTTGTAACCAAATGTAATCTTTTCTTCACTGTGCTCTCATAAGCACAAAAAGATTAGCCTTACAATAAGAAGCCTCTATGGATTTCTGAGGCAATATTGTCCTTATCTGGGTGTATTCCTCCAGCCCATTTACCAAGTGACAGGAAGGGCTACTAGTTTTGAGTGAAGCTCAGGAGAGAAGGGACTTCCCTGGTGGCTCAGACAGTAAAGCGTCTACCTACAATGCGAGAGACACGAGTTCAATCCCTGGGTTGGGAAAATCTCCTGGATAAGGAAATGGCAACCCACTCCAGTATTCTTGCCTGGAAAATCCTATGGACAGAGGAGCCTGGTAAGCTAAAGTCCATGGGGTCACAGAGTCTGACACGACTGAACGACCTCACTTCTCTTCAGAAGAGGAGGCTTTCCAATGTATCAAGGCTAATGTAAAAGCCGTTGTGCTCATGGGCCATATCTAGCACAAGCACTGGTTCTGGAGGTGGCAGTGGAAGAGCTCGGCACCTTTAACAGACTTCTAGAAGTGGATCATAGTGCATGCCCTTAGAATTCTGAGCAAAGCACTGCCATCCTCTAGATAACTACTCTAATTTAGAGAAACAACCATTGGCCTGCTAGTGGGCATTAGGAGGAAAAGAATGTTTAACCATGGCCATCAATTTTCCATGATACCAGAGCTGCCCTTGCTAAGCTGAATAGTATCCCTGTCACTTTCCATGCAGTTGGGTATGCACAGAAGCATTTCTTCATCAAATGAAAATTAGAATATATAAATTTGATCAAGCAGGAACAAGCCCTAAGGGAACAAGTAAGTTACTAAAGCAGTGGTCCAAACTCTTTTTGCCTTCACTCCTGCTGCAATGGCTTCTGTCTCCCAGCCTGGGCCTGCGTCCTTAGGATTAGTTGACTGAGAAGGCTGAGGCCTGATTTACAGATGGTTCTGAATGGTATGCAGGCACCATCATAAAGTGGACAGCTGCTGCAGTACAGCTCCTCTCTGTGACATTACAGAAGACAGCGGTGAAGGAAGAACTTTCCAGTGAGCAGGTCTTTGACTATTGCACCTGTTGTACACTTTCTTTGGGAGGAGAAATGGACAGTTGTGTGATTATATGCCAACTTATTGATTGTGGCCAGTGGTTTGGTGGAATATTCATAGACTTTGAAGGAATATGATAGGAAATCAATGACAAAGAGATCTGTAGAAGAGTTATGTTAATAGATCTCTCTGAATGGGCAAAAAACATGAAGGTATTTGTGTCCCACACAAATGTTCACCCAAAAAAAGTGATCTCAGCAGAATAGGATATTATCATTAAGTGATTAAGATGATGGTAAAGAATCCACCTGTAGTGCAGGAGACCTGGGTTCTGTCTCTGGGTCAGGAAGCTCCCATGGATAAGGCAATGGAGACCCACTCAATTTTCTTGCCTGGAGAATCCCATGGAGAGAGGAACCTGGTGGGCTACAGTCCATGGGGTTGCAAAGAGTCAGACACAACTGAGCAATTAAACACACAATGTATAGACGCCAGTCAATCTTTCTCAAGCACCTCAGTCACCACTCAGTGGGCTCCCAAATTAAGTGGCCAAGGTGGTAGGGATAGAGGTTATTGATAGGCTCAACAACATTTACTTCCCCTTCCTAAGTCCAGCTTGATTTTCGCCACTGCTGGGTACCCAGTCAGTCAGCAGTCAAGCCCAACATTAAGCCCTTGGTGTGGCACCACCATTCATTAGCATGATCAGCTATGTATCTGGTGGCAGTCTGGTTACATCTGAAGTGGGAGTCCTTTGTTCTTATTGGAATATATACTTTCTAGATATGTCTAGATTTATTGAATTCCCTGCAGTCAATACTTCTGCCAATATTATCTTCCTTGGTTTATAGAATTCCTTATCCAATGTCATTGTTGTTCAGTCACTCAATCATGTCCAGCTCTTTGCAACCCCATGGACTGCAGCATGCCAGGCTCCTCTGTTTCTCACTGTCTCCCAGAGTTTGCTCAAACTCATGTCCATTGAGTCAGTGATGGCATTCAACCATCTCATACTCTTTCGCCCCTTCTGCTTTCATCTTTCCCAGCATCAGAGCCCATGTCTCCTGCATTGGCAGATGGATTCTTTACCACTGAGCCACCAGGGACGGTCTAGGAATTCACTTCAGAGCAAAAATAAGTGTGGCAGTGTGCCCATGCTTGTGAAAATCACTGGTCTTACTCTATCCCCCATCATTCTAAAGCATACAGTTTGATAGAATGGTAAATCTCTGAACCAACCACCAGTATATTATACTGTTTCACCCATAGCAGATTAATGGGTCTAGGAATCAAGGAGTGAAAATGGGAGTGGCACCAGTCACTATTAACTCTAAGAACCCCTACAGAATATTCGTTTCTTGTTTCTGTGTTTTTCTGTCCTTCTGGCCTTGCACTCTGACTCACAGAGGGAGGAATGTTTCTACTGGGACGCAAAACCGTGATTCCACTGAGCTGAAAGTAGATTGACACTCAGTACCTTTGGGTCTGCATTCCTCTGAATCAGCAGACAAAAAAGAAATTCTGTGGTGGCCGCGAGGTGATTGATGACAACTACCAGGACGCAGTTAGATTATTCTACAAAGGGAGTAGGGAAAAGAGTGTCTGGAGTAGAGAAGATTCTCTAGTCTCTTAGTGTATTCATTCCCATGATTAAGGTCATTGAACAACTTCAACAAACAAGTCAGACAGTAGTTCTAATGGCTCAGACTCTTCAGGAATGAGAGCTTGCTTTACCCTACCAGGTGAAGAACAGTGTTCACCTGAGAGCCTTCCTGAAGCCAATAGGAATATAGAATATGTAGAGAAATAATTCAGTTAAAATATCAGCTACAAAATAAATATCAGCTACAATCATGTGAGCTGTTACAGATATGAGGGCTGTAATTGCCAAGAGATTTCCTTCTTAGTGTGATGTGGATACACTGGTGTATGTGTAGAGCAAATGACTGAGCGACTGAACTGAACTGAGAGTAAATGTCTTAGTTTTCTTTCCAGTCTTCTTTCCTTGACATGTGCATAGGATATCCTGACTGTATAACATAGAGGTGGAGGGTTGTTGATTTACCAGTATTTAAGTTACCAAATATCATGGAGAGAAATAAATATCACTCAAAGAATTTACCTACTTTCCTGAGGAAGGAGATAGTACCTTTTCCATTATCCACAAATGGGTGTGTTATATTAGGTGGAATATAACTTTATTCTTTTTATATGCGGAGATAACGTATGGCTTTAGGAGATATGTATGGGTGCCATGGTGATTATGGATAGATTTTAAGGTAGTTTTATGTGTCAACATGGCTGGGATGTGGGCTGTCCATTTATCTGATTAAACACTATTTTGGAGTTTGTCTGTGAGACTGTTTCCAGAAGTGATTAGCAGGGAAGTGGTGGACTGAGTAAAGCACATGATCCTCCCAATGTACCTGGGCATCATCCAGTCTGCCAGGGGTCTGAATGTAACAGCAAGGCAGAGGAAGGTTGAATTCAGTTTCTGCTTGCCTCGTTGACACTGATCTTTAGGTGCTCTAGGTGATCCTGATTCTCAAGACTTTGTACTCAGACAGGAATCTATACCATTGGCCCTCCTGTCTCAGGCCTTCTTTTGAATTATGACACTTGCTGTCCTCAGTCTCCAGCAGTGTTGCAGGCAACTGGCTGAATTTAGTAAAATGGTATCATGCTAAACACTTAAATAACTGTTAAACAATACAGACTGATTTTCAAAGTATCTTTTTAAAGGAATCATATGCTCTAAATGTAGAATATATATTCTTTATATGTGAAATATGTTTTCTGAAATCTGGATTTTTCAAAAGTGTATATTTTACCTCTTTCTTAATGTGCCACTCTAATGAAAAATAATGTACTCAATTAATAAATCTGTAAGAGAAGATGAGTAGAATCACATCATTTAACTAGATATTTTGATAATTTTTGGAAGGCATAAAGTGGTTTGAATTGTACTGAAGGTCATAACAGAGGAGTCTGTAGACCAGACATCTGTAGGAGAAGGCTACAAGGAGGTCTGAGTTTCTTGGAAGCCTCCAGCTGTCTGTTCTGTACTCACCAAGCTAAATTAAGACTTGATAGGTTATACAGCCCACTCATATACTCATAACTTGACATCAGGCTTCTCATTCAAAGAAAAATCCATTAGGAAATGTCCTTAATGACAATAGAAGAAAATACATACATTTAGCCTGCACTTTCAGTTAGTCTTTGGGTCACTACAGTGTATGAAAAAGCAAAAATCCACATAATTAACAGGAAACCATCTGAACAATGGAAACATTGTATACCAATAATAATCAACAAACTACAGACATATACAATTAAAATGAATCTTTAAGGAGAAGATTAAAAGCAACTTGAAAGTGATCAATCCACTCCATTTTCCTAGAACTGAGAATGCTTCAGAGAAATGAAAATAAGACAAATGAACTGGTCTAACCTTATGACCTGCACAACACTCCAGGAATATAGAGTAATGTATTTTTTAAAAATACTTGTAGCTGAAAACCATTCTGTGGTCACCAGTAAACCTCTTTCTCCAGCCACACTTGTCATCACCAGATAAGCTCATGAAAAAGGCAAAATGATGGTAAGAACAAAGGTTACACATGAGCCCTACATCATTAACTTCCACTTAACATGGACAGCTTACCTAAGGTCATGTCAGACTGCTCCATTTGCCAGTACAGAGTCCAGCATTGAGTCCCCAGTATTTCACCATTAATGGGGGTAGTTAGCCAGCTACATGGTGGTAAGTTGATTACTTTGACAGTTTTCCATCAAGAAAGAGTTGGTGTTTTGTTCTTACTAGAATAGATATTTACTCTGGATACAGATTTGCCTCCCCTACAGGCAGTGCTTCTGCTGAAACAACCATCTGTGCACTTACAGGATTCCTTATCCACTGTCATGGTACATTTCATTCCACACTGTCATTCCACATTTCACTGCCTCTGATCAAGGAATTTACTTCATAGCAAATGAAATGTCATAATGGCCCCATTATTGTTAAATTCACTTGTCTTATCCTGTTCCCTAAAATTCTGAAGCAGCTAATTTGAGTGAAAGATACAATGGACTTTTAGAACTAAGTTACAAAATTTCCTGTATGATAATACCAGAAAGTTCAAAGTTCAGAAGGATGTATACTTTTTGAATCTACATCCAGTTAGGATTTCCTCTGCTTCATGCATCACAGCCTTGCCGTGGCAAAGAGGCTGTGAAAACTCAATGAAGCTATGAGCCATGCCATGCAGGGCCACCCAGGATGGAAAGATTATAGCAGAGAGTTCTCACAAAACATGGTTCACTGGAGGAGCGACTGGCAAACCATTCCAGATTTCTTGCTACAAGAACTCCATGAACACCATGAAAAGGAAAAATGATATGATATTTTTTGGGGTGACAAAGATGACACCCCCCCCCCCCCAAGCTCAGAAGTTGTCTAATATGCTACTGGGGAAGAGTGGAGGACAATTACCAATAGCTCCAGAAAGAATGATGAGGCTAGGCCAAAGCGGAAATGACACTCAGTTGTGGATGTGTCTGGTGTCTGGTGGTGAAAGTAAAGTCTGATACTATAAAGAACAGTATTGCATAAGAACCTGGAATATTAGGTCTATGAATCAAGGTAAATTGGATGTGGTCAAACAGGAGATGGCAAGATTTAACATCAACATCTTAGGAATCAGTGAACTAAAATGGAAGAGAATGGGTGAATTTAATTAAGATGACCATTATATCTACTATTGAGGGCAAAAACCCCTTAGAAGAAAGGGAGTAGCCCTCATAGTCAACAAAAGAGTCTGAAATGCAGTTCTTGGGTAGTCAATTCCAAAGAAGGAATGTCAAAGAATGTTCAAACTATCATACAATTGCATTCATTTCATGTGTTAGCAAGGTTATGTTCAAAATTCTTCAAGCTATGTCTGAATCCATCAGCAGGATGTGAAGTGAGAACTTCCAGATATACAAGCTGGGTTTAGCAAAGCAGAGGAACCAGAGGTCAGATTGCCAATATTTGTTGGATCATAGAGAAAGCAAGGGAATTCCAGAAAAACTTCTATTTCATTGACTACACTAAAGCCTTTGACTGTGTGGATCACAACAAACTGTGGAAAATTCTTAAAGAGATGGGAACATCAGACCACCTTACATGTCTTCTGAGAAACCTGTATGCAGATCAAGAAGCAGCAGTTAGGACTGGATATGAAACAATGACTGGTTCCTAATTGGAAAAGGAGTATGTCAAAGCTGTATACTGTCACCTGCTTATTTAACTTATATGCGGAATACATCACGTGACATGCTGGGTTGGATGACTCACAAGCTGGAATCAAGACTTCCAGGAGAAATATAAACAACCTCAGATATGCAGATGATACCACTCTAATGGCAGAAAGTGCAAAGAGGAACTGAAGAGCCTCTTGATGAGGGTGAAAGAGATGAAAGAGATGAAAGAGGAGGCATGAAACTCAAGATTAGTAAAATTGAGATCATGGCATCCCATTTTATCCCATAATGGAAAATAGAAGGGAAAAAAGTGGAAGCAGTGACAGATTTTATTTTCTCAGGCTCCAGAATCACTGAGAATGTTTACTGCAGCTATGAAATTAAAAGATGCTTACTCCTTGGAAGGAAAGCCATGACAAACCTAGGCAGCTTATTAAAAAACAAAGATATCCATTTGCCAACAAAGGTCCATATAGTCAAAGCTGTAGCTTTTCCAGTAGTTACATACAGATGTGAGAGTTGAACCACAAAGAAGGCTGAGTGCTGAAGAAGTGATGCTTTCATGTTGTGGTGCTGGAGAAGATTTGAGAGTCCCTGGTACAGCAAGGAGATCAAATCAGTTAATCCTAAAGGAGATCAATTCTGAATATTCATTGGAAGGACTGATGCTGAAACTGAAGCTCCAGTATTTTGTCCACCTGATACAAAGAGCTGACTCATTGAAATAAACCCTGATGCCGGGGGAAATTGAAGGCAATCTTTCCTTTCCTGCCGGAGAAGTGGGTGGCAGAGGATGAGATGGTTGGCTGATCACCAGCTCAGTGGACATGAATTTGATCAAACTCCAGGAGATAGAGGACAGAGCTGGTGTGCGGCATTCCATGGAGTCACAAAGAGTTGAACATGACTTCACAATCAAACAACAACACAATGGCAATTCACAACTCAGACTGAGAAATATGGTTCTAGATTTAGTAGAGTTTGTTTTTACTTACCTTGTGATTGTATTGATGTTTTGAACACTGTAAAGGATAATGTTGTCAGCAACTTCTCAATATCACAAGGTGTTGTAAAATGAGCAGAAAAAAATATTTATCCATGTATATAAGGCAGAGGAGCTATAAATTCTCTTAAATCTCAAGATTAAATAATTGATATATCTTCATAATAAAGAGTATTTCTGTTGTATTATTAGTGTTTCCAAGTAGTGTTTTCATCTGATATCATCAGTATTTCAGACAACTGGATGAATGTAGCCTGATAGCTTTTACATCTTACTAACATCAAATAATACATATGTCATTTCATAGTTTCTTTTTTTAAAGGTATCTGGATAATACCTCTTAAATGTAAGCTTTGTAAGGGTTTATATTTTACCTCTTTCCCAACATTCCACTGTAATGACTTATATGATATACAAAATGAAAAAAAAAACACTTTAACAGAAATAAAAATGGGAACACATCAGTGAAGAAATTTTAATGAATTTTGGAAGGCATAAATTAGTATGGATTTCTCTGAAACACACATCAGAGCACTAGAATCTATAGAGTAGACATATTAAAGAGAAGGCTCCATAGGAAGTCTGTCCTCTGACAGGTCTCCAGTGCCTATTTCATACCTACCCAATCTAAAGAAGAACTTGGCAGGTGATACATTGTGCTCAACCTTTTCATTCAAACAAAAAGCCAGTTATAGAATCAAACTTTTGTGGTTATCAAAGAAATATACACCAGTTGCCTATATTAGAAATATAGGCTTTGAGTCATAACAGTCTGTGAACAAACAGAAATTTAGATAACTTACAGGGGAAAAAAATTAGATAACTTACAGAGAAATGGGAATATTATACAGCAGCAAAAAGTAACAATCCAGGGTAATATGCAATAACACAGATCCTATAGTGGAAAATAATAAAAGTATCTGGACTGTGATTTATTCACTCCATTTGTGAGGCTTGGGGATGTCCCTTAGGGAACAAAAACAAGATAAATGAGTTGGTCTAATCTTGTGACGGAGAAGGCAATGGCACCCCACTCCAGTACTCTTGCCTGTAAAATCCCATGGGTAGAAGAGCCTGGTGGGCTGCAGTCTATGGGGTCGCTAAGAGTTGGACATGACTGAGCAACTTCACTTTCACTTTTCACTTTCATGCATCGGAGAAGGAAATGGCAACCCACTCCAGTGTTCTAGCCTGGAGAATCCCAGGGACGGGGGAGCCTGGTCAGCTGCCGTCTATGGGGTCACACAGAGTTGGACACGACTGAAGTGACTTAGCAGCAGCAGCAATCTTGTGAGCTTCACTTTTGGATATATGTAACGATGATATTTTTACTTATACTGTTTAATTGTTAATCCAAACATATACCTAAAGAGTTTCTTCTAATATATAACAGGAGATAATCCTCCTGCTAAGTAGAGCAAGATTAATCACTTTAGGTATATGATACTTGTAATTGTCGTGAAAGAAACCTAATCCTGGTGTGCTGTAGTCTGTGGGGTCACATAGAGTTGGATACAACTGACCGACTGAACAACAACAGGAAGGTGATCTGACATTCAGTAACCATTGTAGGCCTAGTAATCTCCATGGGCTCATCACAAGACTGATAATAAGCCTTGCACTTTTACTTCATTTAAAGTATTCATTTCAATTCTCTCTCGATTATTTATAGACACAAAGTCCTGCGATTGTCCTCTATTCACTAAAAACAATCCTAACTTTACTATAAAATTAAATGTAATGTAAGTCCCTAGACTACACAGTACTTTTGCTATCAAAGGCATTATATTCCATTTTCTTCAGTGATTATACTATTGTATTGCTTAATGCATTTATGAAGCTACACTGAGAATATATGTGTGAACTATGATAATTTCTCTCCTTAATTATTCTAATATTACATGAACACTTGATTTAAATTTATCTTTATTCTTGGTTTTGAGTTACATATTCACATATTTTAAGATGTTTACTAGAAATCCCACCTTAGTGAGTCATTAAAATTCTAGGATAGTTATAACAGGAACAAACTTATACACAAAACTACAAATAGCAACATCAGGTCTCCACAATTATATGACTATTTTAACCAGAGGACAGATAGTAATATGAATTTTAAGCATTTCTCTTCAACATTTTTGCCAGTGAATTATGACTTTCTTATTTCTGAGGCTGTAGATGATTGGATTTAAGAAAGGAATGATGACAGTGTAAAATAGGGAGTCCATCATATCTTAATCATTTTCTTGTAAAGATCCAGGGAGCACATACATGAAGAGAAGAGGCCCAAAGTATAAAGAGACAGATAGGAGGTGGGCTGCACAGGTGAAGAAGGCCTTCCTTATGCCTTGTAAAGACTTCTTTTTCAAAATTGTACAGAGAACTAGTGCATAAGAGATAAGAACAATAGAAATGGTGAATGTCTGTATTGACCCAGCAAAAATGAATACTAACAGAATGTTAATGGAAGGGTCAGTACAAGAAATCTTAAACAGTGGTATAATGTCACAGTAAAAGTGATGTACTATGTTAGAATTGCAGAAGGTTAATCTGAGTAAAAAAAACATTATGAAGTGTGGCATGAAGCAGACCACCAAAATATGACAAAATAGTCTATTGGCCATGATCATTGAATAAATTAGTGGTTTGCATATGGCCACATAATGATCATATGCCATAGTTGCCAACAGAAAACATTCCATGTTACACAGATTACAAAGGAAAAAAAATGTATCTTGCATTCAGAAAGAGAGATCATTTTTCTCATGGCAAAGAAGTTGAGCAGCATCTTGGGGGTCACTGTGGAGGATAACCAAATATCCACAAATGCCAGGTTCCCTAGGAGTAAGTACATGGGGATGTGAAGTTGAGGGTCATTGCAGATGAGAGCAATTAGACCAAGGTTTCCCACGATGGTGATGAGGTATATTGTCAAGAACAACAGAAACAGGGGCATTTGCCACTCTGGTTGATGTGTAAGTCCTGTGAGAATGAACTCTGTCAGCTCTGTTGCATTTTTTGCTTCCATATCATTAATAGATTGCATCTGAAATAACAATGCAGAAAATGGAGAAAACATTTCTTAAGAATTTTAAAAATGAAATTTGGTTAGGGTAATATGAGTAGAGCCATATACCAAGCTTGAATGCCCTTTATTTTATTTACTCTTATCAGATACTTGAAAAGTATTTTCAGAAATCATTTTATTGGAATAATGTAATTATTTCAGTTCAAAATATGTACAGGTATGAATGGACGTAGAAGAAGAGAAAGACATTCTGAACATGATCAAATTTATGGGGGATTATTAAATGAGATTGAGGAAACATGTTTAGGGCATGGATATAATGTCAAAATTAAGATGTTAGAAGGGCCTGATTATAAAATAAATTGAATAGTAATGAAACTTTATTGAATTCTATTCTTTAAGGAATAGACAAACTGAAAATTTTTAAAACAGAGAGATGCATCCTCAGTTATTTTTAAGTTAAATAACTGGTTGAATAAAGCAGACTTCAGGAGATGTAGCCTGGGGTCAGAAGTACTAATCTGGAAGCTGTGACTATTGATCAGTGATTCATAAAACAGATTACACATTAGAAGTGTCTGGAGAAGGAGTGGTACAAAATAGATTCTGAGGTATTATTGTCAAAGTTGATTCTCTAGGTCATGAATGTTATCTAGTAATTTTATTAATGTTTCCTAGGTGATGAAAATAATATGCAGAAATATTCCATGTGTGTGTTGACATTGGGGTGATGAGGAATTCAAACAGATAGTTTAAAGTAAATCAGAATGTAGAACCACTAGCACTTGCAGACATATTAGATGTAAAAGGGTGGTTAGTAAAAGAGAGAAAGTCATAAGAGTCACTTGATTACCAGGTAAAAAGTCACCAAATATTCAGATTGGAAACTCAGATGTGGTGGCAAGTTTTTTCAAGGAGCAACCTCTGACAATCCAAGTGATATATACTAAGCATTATGATTCCATAGGAGCATAATAGAAATAATGATTTGGGAATTGTTAAGGTAGCTAATAACAGAATGGGAAAGACTAGAGATCTCTTCAAGAAAATTATAGATACCAAGGGAACATTTCATGCACAGATGGGCTCAGTAAAGGACAGAAATGGTATGGACCTAACAGAAGCAGAATATACTAAGAAAAGGTGGCAAGAATACACAGAACTGTACAAAAAAGATCTTCATTACCCGGATAAACATGATGGTATAATCACTCACCTAGAATCAGACATCCTGGAATGTGAAATCAAGTGGGCCTTAGAAAGCATCACTATGAACAAAGCTAGTGGAGGTGATGGAATTCCAGTTAAGCTATTTCGAATCATAAAAGATGATGCTCTGAAAGTGCTGCACTCAATATGCCAGCAAATTTAGAAAAGTCCGCAGTGGCCACAGGACTGGAAAAAGTCAGTTTTCATTCCAAT
>SJYR01004673.1:49325-74169 GCA_006410655.1 Kobus ellipsiprymnus
ATCTATTTTGCTCATCTAGATTTTACTCATAATAATAAAATAGACAGATTATTCACTATTTGTTTTCCATTCTCAACTGTCTATGTTGGCATTTTGTAAGCCAAATCAAATTAGTATAAAATTTAACAGTATTTTAACATCATTTTCAAAAATAGATGCTATAGAAATCATTCTGTCTTACCTATAGCTACCAAAGTTGAGATCCTTTAGTGTTTGACTTTTCAAAGTAGAAAATAGTGCAAAAGTACTGCTTTGACAAGAATACCAGCAGCAATATTTTGCACATTGATTCATTTTGGAGGTTTCACTTTCCAAGTTCAGGAAAATGCTTTTTATATGAATTTGTTTTGAACACAAGACTCAACCAGTTTTATAACTGTGTGCTTTTGCCAGAAAAAAGTGTGATTGAAGAATTGTTAATAAAATTCCCCTGATAGATCCCAAAGAACACCAGCAGCAATATTTTGCACATTGATTCATTTTGGAGGTTTCACTTTCCAAGTTCAGGAAAATGCTTTTTATATGAATTTGTTTTGAACACAAGACTCAACCAGTTTTATAACTGTGTGCTTTTGCCAGAAAAAAGTGTGATTGAAGAATTGTTAATAAAATTCCCCTGATAGATCCCATGGACTCCCATTAGGACAAACCTAAGATTTTCTCCTGGGCATTTTGAGCTTGGACATTTATGAAAAATTCAAGTTATTACACAGGAATTATAGACTCTGAAATCATAAGCAGTCATTACAGAGAGTTCAGTTTTTTAATTAATTTTTGTTGGCATATAGCTGCTTTAGAATGCTGTATTAGTTTCCACTGTATAGCAAAATGAATCAGTCATACATGTATATTTACCCCCTCCCTTTTGGACTTCCTTCCCATTTAAGTCAGCACAGAGTGATGAGTAGAGTTCCCTATCTATACAGCAGGTTCTCATTAGTTATNTGTTGTATTAGTTTCCACTGTATAGCAAAATGAATCAGTCATACATGTATATTTACCCCCTCCCTTTTGGACTTCTTTCCCATTCAGGTACCACAGTGCGTTGAAATTAGTACACTCCCTAACACCATACACACAAATGAGCTCAAAATAGATTAACCTGAATGTCAGGTCAGACACAATGGAACTCTTAGAGGAGAACATAGGCAGAACTGTGACATAAATTTCAGCCAGATCTTTTCTGACCCACCTCTTAGAGTCATGAAAATAAAAACAAAAATAAATAAATGGAATTGAATGAAACTCAAAAGCTTTTTCACAGCAAAGTAAACTAAACAAGTTGAAAAGACAACCCTCAGAATAGTAGAAAATATTTGCAAACAAAGCAATGGACAAGGATTAATCTCCAAAATATACAAGCAGCTTATACAGCTCAATATCAAAAAGCAAACAACCCAATAAAAAATGGGCAGAGACCTATTAGACATTTATGTATAAATAGACATTTATGCAAAGACATACAGATGCCAAGAAACAAGTGAAAAGATGCTCAACATCACTAATTACTAGAGAAATGCAAACCAAAAATATTAATACAATGAGGCATCACTTCACACAGGTCAGAATGGCCATCATCAAACAATCTACAAAGAATAAATGCTGGGGAGGGTATGGAGAGGAGGGAACCCCCATGCCCTATTCTTGTGAGTGTAAAAGTAGACAACCACTCTGGAAAACAGTATGGAGGTTTCTCAAAAAACGAAATATTCAGCTACCATATGACCCAGCAATCCCACTCCTGGGTATATGCCCAAGAAAATCACAATTCAAATAATACATGCAGCCCAATGTTCATAGCTGCACTATTTACAATAGCTAGGACATGGAAGCAACCTAACTGACAGCATCAGAAAGTGAATAGCTGTTGCACTAAAATTCCTCTCCTTGACATCCCTGAAGGACACTGGTGATGGAAAAACATTCCAGCAAGCAGAACTTTGACCATTGCACCTGGCTGTTCAATTTATTCTAGAGAAATGGACAGATGTGTGAATATACACCAGTTCATTGGCTTTGGCCAGTGGTTTGGTGGGATGTTCAAAGCCTTTGAAGGAAAATGACTAGAAATTGATGACAAGGAAATCTGTAAAAGAGTTATGTTAATAATTTCTCTGAATGGGCACAAACATGAAGATATTTGTGTCTCATGTGAATGTTCACCAAAAAAAAAAAAAGTGACCTCAGCAGAATAGGATATTAAGTGATTAAGATGACCCAATGACTGGACACTAGTTACTCTTTCTCAAGTAACCTTGTCACCATTCAATTGTTGTTCAGTTGCTCAGACATGTCTAACGCTTTGCAATCCCACAGACGGAAACACGCCAAACTTCCCTGTCCTTCACCATCTCCCAGAGCTTGCTTAAACTCATGTCCATTGAGTGGATGATGCCATCCATCCATCTTGTCCTCTGATGTTCCCATCTCCTCCTGTCAGCTGTCTTTCCTAGCATCAGGGTCTTTTCTAATCAGTCAGCTCTTCAAATCAAGTGGCCAAAATATTGGAGATTGCTTCTCAACATAAGTTCCTCCAACAAATTTTCAGGGTTGATTTTCTTTAGAATTGAATGGTTTGATCTCCTTGCAGTCCAAGGAACTCTCAAGAGTCTTCTCCAATACCACAGTTCAAAACCATCAATTCTTTGGTACTCAGCATTATTTATGGTCCAACTATCACATCCATACATGACTACTGGAAAAATCATAGCTTTGACAACATGGACCTTTGTTGGCAAAGTAATGTCTCTGCTTTTTAATATGCTGTCTAGGTTTATCATAGCGTTTCTTCCAAGGAGCAAGCATCTTTTAATTTTATGGCTGCACTCACCATCTGCAGTGATTTTGGAGCCCCCTGAAAATAAAGTCTTTCACTGTTTTCATTGTTTCCTCATCTATTTGCCTTGAAGTGATGGGACTGGATGCCATGATCCTAGGTTTTTCAGTATTGAGTTTTAAGCCAGCTTTTTCACTCTTCTCTTTCACCTTCATCAAGGGGCTCTTCAGTTCCTCTTCCCTGTCTGTCATAAGGGTGGTGTCATCTGTGTACCTGAGGTTATTGATATTTCCCCCGGCAATCTTGATTCCAACTTATGCTTCATCCACCCTGGCATTTTCACATGATGTAGTCTGCATATAAGTTAAATAAGTGGGGTGACAATATACAGCCTTGGCATACTCCTTTCCCAATTTGGAACCAGTTCGTTGTTCCATGTCCAGTTCTAACTGTTGCTTCTTGACCTGCATTCAGGTTCCACAGGAGGCAGGTCAGGTGGTCTGGTATTCCCATCTTTTTCAGAATTTTCTAGTTTGTTGTGATCCACACAGTCAAAGGCTTCAGCATAGTCAATGAAGCAAAAGTAGGTGTTTTTCTGGAATTCTCTTGCTTTTCCTATGATCCAACAGATATTAGCAATTTTATCTCTGGTGCCTCTGCTTTTTCTAAATCCAGCTTTAACATCTGGAAGCTCTCAGCTTGGGTATTTTTGAGCATTACTTTGCTAGCATGTGAAATGAATACAGTTGTGTGGTAGTTTGAACATTCTTTGGCATTGCCCTTCTTTGAGATTGGGATGAAAACTGACCTTTTCCAGTCCTGTGGCCGCTGCTGAGTTTTCTAAATTTGCTGGCATATTGAGTGCAGCTCTTTAACAGCAGCATCTTTTAGAATTTGAAATAGTTCAACTGGAATTCCATCACCTCCACTAGCTTTGTTTTTAGTGATGCTTCCTAAAGCCCACTTGACTTCACACTCCAAGATGTCTGGCTGTAGGTGAGTCATCACATCATTGTGGTTATCTGTGTCATGAAGATCTTTTTCGTATAGTTCTTCTGTGTATTCTTGCCACCTCTTCTTAATATCTTCTGCTTCTGTTAGGTCCATACCATTTCTGTCCTTCAGTGTGCCTATCTTTACATGAAATGTTCCCTTGGTATCTCTAATTTTCTTGAAGAGATCTCTAGTCTTTCCCATTCTATTGTCTTCCTCTATTTCTTTGCATTGCTCACTTAGGAAGGCTTTCTTATCTCTCTTTGCTGTTCTTTGGAACTCTGCATTCAAATGGGTATATCTTTCCTTTTCTCTGTTGCCTTTTACTTCTCTGCTTTTCTCAGCTACTTGTAAAGCCTCCTCAGACAACCATTTTGCCTTTTTGCATTTCTTTTTCTTGGGGATGGTCTTGATCCCTGTCTCCTGTACAATGTCATAAACTTCTGTCCATAGTTCTTCAGGCACTCTTTTAGATCTATTCCCTTAAATCTATTTGTCACTTGGCTGTATAATCATAAGGGGTTTGATTTAGGTCATACCTGAATGGTCTAGTGGTTTTCCCTACTTTCTTTAAGTCTGAATTTTGCAATAAGGAGTTCATGTTCTGAGCCACAGTCAGCTCGCATTGTTGTTTTTGCTAACTGTATAGAGCTTCTCCATTTTCGTCTGCAAAGAATATAATCAATTTCACTTCAGTATTGAGCATCTGGTGATGTCCATGTGTAGCGTCATCTTGTGTTGTTGGAAGACGGTGTTTGCTATGACCGGCTCATTCTCTTGACAAAACTCTGTTAGCCTTTTCCCTGCTTCATTTTGTACTCCAAGGCCAAACTTGCCTGTTACTCCAGGTATCTCTTGACTTCCTACTTTTACATTCCAGTCCCCCATGATGAAAAGGACATATTATTTTTTGGTGTTAGTTGTAGAAGGCCTTGTAGGGGAATCTTAGATACTATCCTTGATTCTCCAGACAAGAATACTGGAGTGGATTACCACACCCTCTTCCAGAGGATCTTCCTTATCCAGGGGTCAAACCCATGTCTCCTGTGGCTCCTGACTTTCAGGCAGATTCCTTACCGCTGGGCACCAGGGAAGCCCCTTCATTTAATGGGCTTCTAAACAAAGTGTCCATGGTGGCAGGGACTGAGGTTATTGATTGGCTCAACAATATTGACTTTCCCTTCCTAAGCCCCTAAGCTTTATTCTGTCTTCTGCTGGGTGCGCAGCCACAGCTGAGACCAATATTACACCCTTAATGTGGTACCATCATTCATTAGAGTGATCAGTTGTGTATTTGGTGGCAGCATGATTACACTGGAAGTGGAAGTGGAAATGGAAATAAAAGTGATCTGTTCTACTGGAATAGATACTTACTCTAGATACAGATATGTCTAGATATGTGACGTTCTTGCAGTCAATGCTTCTGCCCAAATTATCAGCCTTATTCTAACATATTTCCTATTCCAATGTCATAATGTTCTTAACAATACTGATTATGGTCAAGGAACTCACTTCAGAGCAAAATAAGTGTGGCAGTATGCCCCTGCTTGTGGAATTCAGTGGCCTTACCCTGTGCACCACTCTCTGAAGCATATAGTTTGATAGAATGGTAAATGGCCATTGTAAAGCTTCAGTTATAGCAGAACTATATGGCAATATCTCACAAAGCTAGGACAAGTATCTCCAGAAAGCTGAAATTTCTGAACCAAACACCAGTGTATGATACTGTTTCATGGGTCTAGGAATCAAGGGGCAGAAAGGGGAGTGGCAGCAGTGACTACTGTCCTTAGTGACCACTACAAAATATTTATTTCTTGTTCCTGTGTTTTTCTGCCCTTCTGGCATTACACTCTCACTTCCAAATGGAGGATTGTTTCTACCCAGACACAAACTGTGATTTCATTGACCTGAAAGTAAACTACCACTCACTATTTTTGAATCTGTATTCCTCTGTGTTATCAAACAAATGAAGGAGTTACTGTGCTGATCAAGGTGATAGATGGCAACTACCAACAAGAAACAGGACTACTCCACAAAGAGAGTAAGGAAGAGTAGGTCTGGAATGCAAATGATACACTAGGGTAAAGCTTTCAGACTATATTTATAGTGCTATTTAAGTAGGAGCTAGTGGATGTGTAGAAACTCCATTCTTTTTGTTCTCTAAATATCTTAATATTGTAATTTTTTTCCACTGATTGTTTCAAAATAGTGGTTTTGTTTTTTTTATTAACTCACACTGCTATAATCAAATATCATAGATTTTTGGCCTTATAACACAGACATTTATTTTTTACATTCTGGAGGTTGGGAAGTCTGAGTCCAAGGGTCCAACAAACACTGTACTGGTAGGAACTTACTTTCTGGCTGGCAAACAGCTGCCTTCTTATATGGCCTTTCCTAGCTGAGTACACCTGTAGAGAAAGCTAGCTCTCTTGTCTCTCTCTCTTACTATAAGGGGACTAATCCCATCATGAAAAGCCCTACCATTATGACCTCAGTTAGTCAGTTCAGTCACTCAGTCATGTCCAACTCTTTGCAACTTCATGAATTGCAGCACACCAGTCTTCCCTGTCCAGCACCAAATCCCAGAGCTTGCTCAATCTCATGTCCATCGAGTCGGTGATGCCATCAAACCATGTCATCCTCTGTTGTCCCCTTCTCCTCCTGCCTTCAATCTTTCCCAGCATCAGGGTCTTTTCCAATGAGTCAGTTCTTTGCATCAGGTGGCCAAAGTACTAGAGTTTCAGCTTCAGCATCAGTCCTACCAATGAATATTCAAGTCTGATTTCCTTTAGGATTGACTGGTTGGATCTCCTTGCATCCAAGGGACTCTCAAGAGTCTTCTCCAACACCACAGTTCAAAAGCATCTGTTTTTTTGGTGCTCAGCTTTCTTTATAGTCCAACTGTCACATTCATACATGACTAATGGAAAACCATAGTTTGACTAGATGGAACTTTGTTGGCAAAGTAATGTCTCTGCTCTTTAATATGCTGTCTAGGTTTGTCACAGCTTTTCTTCCAGGGAGCAAGCATCTTTTAATTTCATGGCTGCACTCACCATCTGCAGTGATTTTGGAGCCCCCACCCAGCCCCAAATAAAGTCTCTCACTGTTTCCAGTCTTTCCCCATCTATTTGCCATGAAGTGATGGGACCAGATGCCATGATCTTACTTTTCTGAATGTTGAATTTTAAGCCAACCTTTCCACTCTCCTCTTTCACTTTCATCAAGAGGTTCTTTAGTTCTTCACTTTCTGTCATAAGGGTGGTGTCATCTGCATATCTGAGGTTATTGATATTTCTCCCGACAATCTTGATTCCAGGTTGTTCTTCCTCCAGCCCAGCATTTCTCATGATGTACTCTGCATATAAGTTAAATAAGCAGGGTGACAATATACAGCCTTCACGTACTCCTTTCCCAATTTGGAACCAGGCTGTTGTTTCATGTCCAGTTCTAACTGTTGCTTCTTGATCTGCATGCAGCTTTCTCAGGAGACAGGTCAGGTCGTCTGGTATTCCCATCTCTTTCAGAATTCTCCACAGTTTATTGTGATCCATATACAGTCAAAGGCTTCAGCATAGTTAATGAAGCAGAAGCAGATGTTTTTCTGGAATTCTCTCGCTTTTTCTATGATCCAACAAATGTTGGTAATTTGATCTTTTATTCTTCTGCTTTTTCTAAATCCAGCTTGAATATATGGAAGTTCATGGTTCGTGTACTGTTCAAGCCCAGCTTAGAGAATTTTGAGCATTACTTTCCTAGCACGTGAGATGAGTGCAATCGTACAGTAGTTTGAACATTTTTTGGCAGTTCCCCTCTTTGGGATTGGAATGAAATGTGACCTTTTCCAGTCCTATGGCCACTGCTGGGTTTTCCAAATTTGCTGGCATATTGAATGCAGCACTTTAACAGCATCATCATTTAGGATTTGAAATAGCTTAACTGGAATTCCATCGCCTCCACTAGCTTTGTTCATAGTGATGCTTCCTAAGGTCCACTTGTTTTCATGTTCCAGGATGTCTGCTCTAGGTGAGTGGTCAGACCATTGTGGTTATCTGGGTCATGAAGATCTTTTTTGTATAGTTCTTCTGTGTGTTCTTGCCACCTCTCTTAATATCTTTTGCTCTGTTAGGTCCATACCATTTCTGTCCTTTATTGAGCCCATCTTTGCATGAAATGTTCCCTTGGTATCTCTAATTTTCTTGAAGAGATCTCTGGTCTTTCCAATTCTATTGTTTTCCTCTATTTCTTTGCATTGATCACTGAGAAGGCTTTCTTGTCTCTCCTTGCTATTCTTTGGAACTCTGCAATCAAATGGATATATCTTTCCTTTTCTCCTTTGCTTTTAACTTCTCTTCTTTTCTCAGCTATTTGTAAGGCCTCCTCAGACAACCATTTTACCTTTTTGCATTTCTTTTTCTTAGGAATGGTCTTGATCACTGTTTCCTGTACAATGTTATGAACCTTTGTTCATATTTTTTTCAGGTACTCTGTCTATGAAATCTAATCCCTTGAGTCTGTTTCTCACTTCCACTGTATAATCATAAGGGATTTGATTTAGGTCATACCTGATCGGTCTCGTGGTTTTCCCTACTTCCTTCAATTAAAGTCTGAATTTTTAAACAAGGAGTTCATGATCTTATGACCTCATCTAAGACTAATTACCTGCCAAAGAGTCTACTGTAATACCACCATATTAAGGGGTTGGTGCTTCAACATACAAATTTGGGGGGGAACTGACATTCAGCCCCTATAGTAGTTTGTACTTGTGTGCTTGCGTGCTTGTGTGCTCATTGTGTACTCAGGACCCTTTGTGACCCTGTGGACTGTTGCACCTGACTCCTCTGTTCATGGAATTTTCCAGGTAGGAATACTGGAGGGGGTTGCCATTTCCTCCTCTAGGGGATCTCCCTCGCCCAGGGATCTAACCCGCATGTCTTGTGCCTCCTGTATTGGCAGGCAGATTCTTTACAACTGTGCTAATTGGCAGATTTCAAAGACTGAGGCCATTTCCTTCCTATTCTGTCACTTGTTTCTTCCCCATGACCATTTCAGATTAGGTCCTCAATCTAAACTGTTAGCTTTCTGACACAGTGAAGCTTTTCAGACTACCCAATAACAAGCATAGCTAGAAGGGGCCTTAGAAAGCATTATGGACAGTGAGAGGCAACTCACTCCTTTTTGGTCCTCATAGAAGCAGGCTGAGTTAAGAGAATCCTTCAACAGTGAAAGTCAGGTCAAAATCCTTGAATCCTTTCTCATGTTTTCTTCATTGCTTTCCCATTGTGTTTATACTTCTGTGTCAAATGAAAGTTGAATACACAAGAAGTGAGCTCACTATGTCCTAAACAAAGTAGAATAGAAGACCTTTTGATGGTCAGCAACGTTCCTGGGATCTACCTCTGTTTACTCAAACACAACATGCTTACTATGTGGAGTTAAATGTAATATGAGTCTCCAGACTATATGGTTGATTACGATCAAAGGCCTCATATTTGAGTTCTTTTCAGAGGTACAGTACAATTTTAGTGCTTAATATATGTTTAGTAAATACACTTATAAAACCACAATGAAGAATCTGCAAGCATGTAATATATTTTCATTTCTGCTTATTTTAGTATAATGTGATACTTGATTAAAATTTCCTGTGTGTTTAAATAATATATATAAATATTTAAAATCACTTATTAGGTACTAAAACCTTAAGTCATTAAATAATAGAACAGTTATGAATGCAAAAAACTTTGAACATTAAACACAATTAGACATTTAATCTACATAATTTTATGCTGTTTTCATATAAGAGAACACATATTAGTATTAAATCTAAATGTTTCTTTTTAATATTTTTAGCAGTGAATGTATGACTTTTTTATTTCTCAGGCTGTAGATAATGGGATTTAGGAAAGGAATTATGACAGTGTAAAACAGAGAGTCCATCATATCCTGATCATCTGCTTGTGTGGATCCAGGGTGCACATACATAAAAAGAAGAGGGCCATAGTATAAACAGACAGATAGAAGGTGGGCCCCACAGGTGGAGAAGGCCTTCCTTATGCCTCGTGCAGACTTCTTTTTTAAAATTGTAAAGAGAACTAGTGTATAAGAGATAAGAACAACAAGAATGGTGAACACTTGTATTGAACCAGAGAAAACAAATATCATCAGAACATTAATAGAAGGATCAGTGCAAGAAATTTTAAACAAGGGCATGATGTCACAATAAAAGTGATGTATTATGTTGTCATTACAAAAGGTTAATCTGAATAAAAAGCCTGTATGAATTAAGGCATGAAAAAGGCCACCAACAAATGATGAAACTAACATTCCCAAGCATAGTCTATGAGTCATAATCGCTGGATAAAGTAGTGGGTTGCATATGGCTAGATAACGATCATACGACATCATTGCCAGCAGAAAACATTCCGTAGTTGCACTGACTGCAAACGAAAAAAATTGCACCATGCATTCAGAGAGAGATATCCTCTTATTCTGGGTAATAATGTTGACCAGCATTTTGGGAGTCACTGTGGAGGATAACCAAATATCCACTAAGGCCAAATTCCCCAGGAATAAGTACATGGGAATTTGAAGATGAGGGTCATTCCAGATGAGAGCAATCAGACAAAGGTTTCCCATGATAGTGATGAGGTATATCGTCAAGAACAGCAGGAACAGGGGGACTTGCCATACTGGTTCATATGTAAGTCCTGTGAGAACAAACTCTGTCAGCTCTGTTGCATTTTTGGTTTCCATATCCTTAATCATTGGCCTCTGAAATATAGTAAAGTAGATGGAAAAAGGACAGTCACCAGTCATTAAAAAAGAAAATTTCAGGAAGATAATAGAAATACAAACATACACTTTATTTTATTTACTCTTACTGAAATACATGAAAAGTATTTGGTGGAAATTATTGTGCTGGAAAAAACCAACTATTACATTGGCCAAAAATTTTGCTCAGTTTTTCTGTATAGTCTTATGGAAAAACCCAAACAAACTTTTTGACCAACCACCTATTGTACCTCAAAATGTATATGAGAGTGAACAGATGTAGAATAGAGGAAAGACATTCTGAACATGAGCAAATTTATGGGAAAACTGCTGCTGCTGCTGCTGCTGCTAAGTCACTTCAGTCATGTCCAACTCTGTGCAACCCCAAAGACGGCAGCCCACCAGGCTCCCCTATCCCTGGGATTCTCCAGGCAAGAACACTGGAGTGGGTTACCATTTCCTTCTCCAATGCATGAAAGTGAAAAGTGAAAGTGAAGTCGCTCAGTTGTGTCTGACTCTTAGCAACCCCATGGACTGCAGCCAATCAGGCTCTTTCATCCATGGGATTTTCCAGGCAAGAGTACTGGAGTGGGGTGCCATTGCCTTCTCTGATGCACATCATAAGAGTCAGACATGACTGAGCGACTTTCACTAGCCCACTCTTCATGTCTCATGTGTCACCAAGTCCCAGTAACTCTACATTGTAATTTATTTTGATCGGTTTCTTTGCCTTCTCAAAACTCCCAATAGTCTCCAGGGGGATCTTCCCAATCCAGGAATTGAACCAGGGTCTCCATCATTGCGGCGGATTCTTCACCAGCTGAACCACAAGGGAAGCCCAAGAACACTGGAGTGGGTAGCCTATCCCTTCTCCAGTGGATCTTCCTGACCCAGAAATCAAACTAGGGTCTTCTGCATTGCAGGCAGATTCTTTACCAACTGAGCTATGAGGGAAGCAGAAAGAGTGGGTTAGTAAAGCTTAAAGTCACTTGGTATCTTACTAGGTGTTCATGGAAAATTAAGGAAACTTCAGATGCAGAGGCCAATTTTTGCAAGAAACTTCTGAATATCAAAGTGACATAAATTTAGCAATAATAATCTATAAGAGCTTAAAAGGAATAATGACTCACGAGACACTGAGGTGGCTGAAAGCATAAGTATGTATGGCCATCCAGAAGACAGTGGACAGTGTGGATAAGGTAAAAGAAAATACATGTGGATGTGTTATATTAAATTAAAATAGATACCCATCATGTATTAGTTAATAATATTTGATTCTCTTTTCTGCCATATGACTCTTGGTGTTGGACAAAAATAAGCATTCACTCTAGAAGTCAGATTTCTAAAAACTGACCTTCTCTTACCCCTGAACCTAGAGTGAGGGGACCAGATCTAACATTAGCCACTCAAACTCATCTACACTGAATTTGGATATGAGGAGGGGAGAAAGAGTTCAAATGTTGAGAAAAGAGATTTTCCAACTCAATGAAGTTGCAATATTGAGATGCCAAAATGCATCCTGCACCCACAACAATGGCATTTTCATTGTGAGCTTCAAATTCAGCATTCAAACTCAAATTCAAATCAGCAGCAATGGCAACAGGTCTCATTGAGCTAGAGCTGCAATATGATTTTGGCAGTTAACTGTTCAACTTCTTTTTTGTGTGTTCCTGCCCATTTGTCCAGTGGATTTATGTAACTTTCCTAGCACTTACTTGTTAGAGCCAATTTCCATTGAATTAATTCATTTCATGTTGCAACCAGGAACACTGGCTCACACAAGGAGGGAAAAGAAAAGACCAGAAAAGGCTACTGAACAGTGACTAGAGAAGCAGGAGGGAATTAGAAAGGTTGTTTTATGAACCTAAAGAGTGGAAAGCACAAAAAAAGACAAAGGAAAGTACAATTTATTTGGTAAGAAAAAGAGTGAACTGAAATCACTGAGCAGGATTTAAGAGATTTGTAATGGCTTTAGTGAGATGAGTTTTCATTTGTGATAGAACAGATGTTAGATAATAATGAGTAATGAATGGGATGGAAGTGGCATAGCAGTGAGGAGAATGAAGAGTATCTGAGATGTGGAGACAGATGCAAATTATTTTTTGTCTTGAGAAGCAATGTCATTAAATTTTCAAAAGAAAGAGAGGCAGGCATTGAGAAGAAAGAGGATAAAGGAATAGAATGGGAAATTTGGAGGGGGAGGTGAAAAGGAAACAAGAAGCAGAAAGAGGAGAAGGGATATAGATGGATAAGTGTAGGACAGACAAAGCATTGAAGAGGGAATGAGGAAGTATCAAAGAAAAGCTTAGATGAAATAAGGGAAGGCTAGAGGTATGACTTAAATATTTGTCTTAAATTTGTTTTTTGTTAAAAGCTATCAGTACTATAAATCCTTTTCCTTTTATTCAAAACCCTGTTTATTTCTTATGGAATTTGTATATGGAACAGAGACTTTCATTTTAATTTTACTTTATAAATTTGTATTGTTGTTAAATATTCTACCACTGCACAGTATCTTTGTTATTATTATGCTTACAGCTGACTTTCCCTAGAAATCCTGCTAGGTTTACCTGACAGATTCTATTTTTCTACCAGCTTGATAGCAGAAAAAATTGAGTCAAGTACTGAAACTAAATACAGGCAACATAAATAACCAATCCAAAAAATTGAATTTGTTCAATGTATATTTGGAATGGGTTTTGTTCTATGCAGTCCCCAATAACTAATGAAAATCAAATTTTCAATTCAATGTGTGGGTGATTATTAAGTCATAAGGCAGAAAAGAGTGCTGGGAAATATTTTCTGAGTTTTTTCAGATATATTTTTTTTAATGAAATTATTGTCAGAAGTTGGTGAAAGGGTAGAGAGGTTATGGTTTAAGCAAATTAACTTAAAATTTAATTTGTTAATGTGGTTAATTAAATGAATATTCATTGGAAGGACTGATGCCGAAGCTGAAACTCCAATACTTTGGCCACCTGACGCAAAGAGCCAACTCATTGGAAAAGGCCATGATGCTGGGAAAGATTGAAGGCAAAAAGACAAAGGGCTGGCAAAAGATGAGATGGTTAGATTGCATCACCAACTTAATGAACTTGAATTTGAGCAAACTCCAGAAGATAGTGGAATACAGGAGCCTGGTGTGCTGCAGTCCACGGCATCGCAGAGAGTTGGATACAACTTAGTGACTGAACAACAGCAACAAAATGAAATGAGTGCTTTGAATACAATTATCAGAAAGATTTTTTATACAGGAAACATTATGACTTAAATCCCCACACTCACTTTTAATTTTTTTGACATTCTACTTCACCAAAACTTATCCTACAGAGTCATTGTAATTATTCTAACTAAATAATTATATATCATTAGGAATACAGTGTAGTCTTAGAGCTATTTTGCTCATCCAGATTTTACTCACAATAATAAAAGTTATAGATTATTCACTGTTCATTTTTCATTTTCAGTTGGCTATGCATTGGCTTGAATTGGCTTATAAATGAAATCAAAATTGTTATAGATTTAATAGCATTTTAACTTTTTATAAAAAATAATGAGTATTATAGAAATCATTCACTCTTACCATTATCTCTTAAGAAACTGTGGAGATCCTTTCAGTTTCTTTACTTTCTGAAGTGGAAAATAGGACAAGAACACTGCAGTGACTCAACATAGACAGTATCATTTCGCACACTGATTCATTTTGGAGTCTTCATTTTCCAAGCTCAGGAAAATGTTGTTTATATAAATTTGTTTTGAACCACATCAACCAATTACATAACTATGTGCTTTTGCCAGAGGAGGAAGTGAAAAACCCCAATTCCCCTGATAGCACCCAAGGATTCTCTTTAAAACAGTCCTAAGCTTTTCCACTGGATGTTATGGACATGGACATTTATAAGGAATCCAGGCAATAGCACAGGGCATTACAGACTCTGAAATAAAAATCAAATCAGTGTTGACAGTTCTAGATGTTTTTTTTTAAACTGAAATTGCACTACTTACATCACAGATGACATTTCTAACATGTTTATACAAACTCCAGTTTATCTATGAATTTTGATACCCTGTGTGCTTTGGTCAGTATGGTCTGATTTAACTAATCACACTTGGTTTTCAGAAGCCAAGTTTTAAATTCCCTTATGAGCCAACCCCAAGTAAATTGTCCTCCTCATGAAGACTGTAGCTCATATTCCATGCCAATTTCTAACTTTCCACTTTACAATGAAATTTGATGAGAAATCTTCCTAGGCATAGGTCAAGGACAGGCACAAAAGAAAAATGAAAAGAAAGAATGCATGGGAAGTAGCCTAGATCAATGCTCCTCAGATTTCAGGTCCTGTGAATCTCCTGGTGAGTTTCTTAAAATGCACATCCTGTTCCAATAGGTTAGAACTGGGTCCTGAGTGTCTTCATTTCTAACACGGATATACCTCTGAACATTTGCACTCCTCAAGGTCTTCCTCCAATTGCAGGTCTAGCTTTTCAGGGAGCTAGACCATTATAGAAAGGAAAAAAATTGCAAATGGAGTTGGCATGCACAGAGAGCAAAGAGGAGTTTTTTTGGGAGGCCAGCACAGATAGGATCACAGAAGATCTGGAGTCTGGGTTGGGGACTTTGTTCTTTATCTCAATTGAAAGGGAAACTATTGAGGGATTTTGAACATGAGGGTTACATGTTCAGATTTGCCTTTAATTATTAAAAGAGAAGTTGCCATTGAATATTTGTTTATAAATATAGTGACATTATTTATGTCAAAGTAGTGTAATATGAAGATGATAATATTTAGTTTTGATATCTGAAAATAGAAAAATGCTTAACCTCCACTAGGGACCAACTTACTAGCTAGGAAAAAAAAAAAAAAACACAAAAACAAAAGGCATAGACTTTGGTAAACTCATTAATCAGTTATCCTGTGTTCTTAGAAGTACGCTAGGGAAAGCAGAAAAAGGCATGAAAAAAAAAAAACCCATAGACCAAATAAGTCAGTATGAAAACTCAGCAAAGGATGGAGTAAGCAGTATAATGTGCATTAGTAGCTTCAACATAACTCAAACGCAACAATTTACTGCCCTCTTCAGTTGTGTATGTGTTCAGTCACACAGTCTTATCTGACTCTTTGCGACCCCATGAACTGTAGTCCATCAGGCTCCTCTGCCCACGGATTTTCCAGGCAGGAATACTGGAGCGGGTTCCCATTTACTTCTCCATCAGTTTTGTATAATTACCTTTTAACTCATTTTGTTGCCTATGAATGAGTACAAAGGTCTTCATTGCTGCTTTTAGTATGAATAGTCTTTTCAATTTTAGTCATGTGAAGGATAAGTTGTTGTATCTGGCACCTCCTACAAAAGAAAAAAAAAGGCACAACACCTATTGGGACCCTGCGGATTTTAGAAACAACACCGTCATCATTTGGGTGTGTTATTCCAGCCCATTCCAGCCAAAGCTGCTAGCTTTGAGTGTGGCTCAGAACAGGAGAACGTTTACAAAAGGTCCAGGCTGTTGTGCAAACTGCTCAGCCAATTGAACCACGTGATCTCACAGAAACTATGGTGCTTGGAGTGGCAGTGGCAGACAAGGATGCAGTTGGGAATCTTTGGCAGGCCTCTTGGGTGTCCCTGGTAGCTCAGATGGTAAAGAATCTGCCTGCAGTGCAGGAGAACCAGGTTTGATCTCTGGGTCAGGAAGATCCCCTGGAGAAGGGAATGGCAACCCACTCCAGTATTCTTGCCTGGAGAATTCCATGGACAGAGGAACCTGGCAGTCTACAGTCCATGGGATTTTGCAAAAAGCTGGACATGACTGAGAGACTAGCACACACATAGGTAAAAAGTAGAGCAGACCCTTGGTTCTGGAGCAAAGGCCTGCACCCACTGCAAATAACTACTCTCCTTGTGACAAACAGCTGTTGGCCTGCATCTAGGGATTTTTAGAAGCTGAATGCTTAAACATTTAAAATGCTTGTAAAAATGCCAGTTTTCCATGAGACCAGAGCAGCTTTTCATAAACTTAGTGTTATATGACCCACCAAGCCATAAAATTGGCAGTACACTGCCATAACTTTGTCAAATGGAAGAGAAATGTACCCACTCTGGCCTGAGCAAACCCTGAGGGCACCAGTATGTTTCTTGAAGAAACATGATCCCCATACCTGCTTCAGTGACTTCTCTAGCCCAGCCTGCACTATGGCTTTGTGGGTTGGTCTCTATAATCCACAGAAAGAGGAAGAGATTACCCAGAGCTGATTGAACAATGATTCTGTACCACAGGAAGACACCATCTGAAGGTGGACAACTACCACACTACTGATACTCTCTGTGACATCCCTGTAGGATAGTAGTGATGGAATAGCCTCCCAATGGGCAAAACTTTGAGCAATCTACCTGCTTGGTTTCCTGGAAGGAGAAATGGCCAGATTTATCATGATATGGGCTTCCCAGGTGATGCTAGTGGTAAAGAACCCACCTGCCAATGCAGGAGACATAAGAGACACAGGTTCAATTCCTGGTTCAGGAAGATTCCCCAGGAAAGGAAATGGCAAATGATTCCAGTATTCTTGCCTAGAGAATCCAATGGACAGAGGAGCCTAGAGGGCTACAGTTCATAGGGTCTCACAGAGTGAGACATGACTGAAGCAACATGATATATAATATATTAGTTTCAATCCCTGGGTTGGGAAGATCCCTTGGAGAAGAGAACAGCTACCCACTCCAATATTCTGGCCTGGAGAATTCTGTGGATTATATAGTTCATGGGGTCACAAGGAGTTGGACACGACTGAGCGACTTTCACTTTCACATGTTAGTTTTAGGTATACAACATAGTGACTCCAAATTCTTATAGATTATGCTCCATTTAAAGAGATTATAAAACATTGGTTATAATACCTGTGCTATACAATAGATCATTACAGTGTACTTGTTTTATGATTTTAGTTTGTACCTCTTAAGTTCCCAATCCTGTCTTTCCCTTCCTTTTTTCTCTACCCCCACTAGTAAATGCTAATTTGTTCTCTGTAAGTCTGTTTATGTTTTGTTATATTTATTCCTTTGTTTTAATTTTAGATTCCATATACACGTGATAACATATGGCATTTGTCTTTCTCTAGCAGATTTATTTCACTGTCATTGCAAATGAAAAAAATTATTTTTCTTGGCTAAGCAGTATTCCATTGTATTTATTTATGTGCATGTGTTAGTCACTCAGTCATGTCCAGCTCTTTGCAATCCCATAGACTGTGCCTACAAGACTTCTCTGTCCACGGGATTCTCCAGGCAAGAATATTGGAGTGGGTTGCCATTTCCTCCTCCAGGGAATCTTCCCAACCCAGGGATTGAACCTAGGTCTCCTGCATTGCACACACATACTTTATCTTCTTTATCTATTCATCTGTTGATGGACTCAGACTGCTTTTGTATCTTTGTTATTGTAAATAATGCTGCTGTGACTATATTGGGGTGCATGTTTCTTTTCAAATTAGTGTTTTCATTTTCCTCAGATATACACCTGGAAGTGGCTTTGCTGCTTCATATAGTAATTTGTTTTTAGTTTTTTGAGGAACCTACATACTGTTTTCCACAGTCGCTTCACCAAATTACACTTCCATCAGCAGTGTAAAATGTTCCCTTTTCTTCACATTCTCACCAGCATTTGGTTTTTGCTGTCTCATTGATGACAGTCAGTCTAAGAGGTATGGGATGATATTTCATTCTGCTTTTGATTTGCATTTCTCTGATGATTAGCGATGAGCATCTTTTCATTTGCCTGTTGGCCATTTGTATGCTTTCTTTGAAAAAATGTCTATTCAGGTCCTCTGTATATTTTTTTAATCATGCTATTTGATTGTTACATGTTGAGTTTATGATCTGTTTGTATATTTCATATATTAACCATTTATTTGTCATATTGTTTGCAAATATTTTCTACTATTTGTTAGTTTGTCTTTTTATTTTGTTAATATTTTCATTTGTTTTTTAAAGGCATTTAAGTTTAATTGTGGAGAAGGCAATGGCACTCCACTCCAGTACTCTTGCCTGGAAAATCCCATGGATGAAGGAGCCTGGTTGGCTGCAGTCCATGGGGTTGCTAAGAGTCAGACACGACTGAGCGACTTCACTTTCACTTTTCACTTTCATGCATTGGAGAAGGAAATGGCAACCCACTCCAGTGTTCTTGCCTGGAGAATCCCAGGGATGGGGGAGCCTTGTGGGCTGCCATCTGTGGGGCTGCACAGAGTCAGACATGACTGAAGTGACTTAAAAAAAAAAAGTTTAATTAGACCCCATTTGTTTATTTTTGTTTTTGTTTCCTTTGCCTTTGGAGACAAAAAATATTACTATTATTTATGACCAAGAGTGTTCTGCCTATATTTTCTTCTAGAAATTTTATACTTTCTAATTTTCCACTTAAATGTTTATTTTCCATTTTGAGTTTATGTTTGTATATGATGTGCAGAAATATTCTAATTTCACTCTTTTGTATGTAGCTATCAGTTTTGTGAGCAAAACTTATTGAAAAGACTGTCTTTTTCTCATTTTATGTTCTTGCCTCCTTTGTGGTAAATTCCTTGACCATAACTACATGGCTTATTGTTGGGCTTTCTATTCTATTCAGTTACTTTATGTGTCTGTTTTGTGCCAGTACCATACTATTTTGATTACTGTAGCTTTGTAATATAGAATTAAGTCAGGGAGTGTGATACCTCCGGGTTGTTCTTCTTTCTTAAGATTGTTTTGGTTAGTAAAGGTCTTTTTTTTTCCATACAAATTTTTACATTACTTGTTCCAGTTCTATGAAAAATGTCATTAGCATTTTGATCAAGAGTGCCTTGAATATATAGATTGACTTGGATAGTATGGTCAGTTTACCGATATTAATTATTAGTCTGATGGTTGGCAGGACCCGGGCCTCAGCCAGGGTGTCCTAGGGCTGATGTCTGCTCACTGGTGAGTAGAGCTAGGGCCTGGGGTCTCTGGGTTCAGGAGCCTGGGGTTCTGGGGTTCAGTGTTTGCATGCTGATATGGGGCCATGTCCTAAGCCCTCTGGTGAACAGGCCTCTATGATATTTGGTGGTGGGGGGGCAGGGAGATGTGTATAAGAGACAGCTCCAATACTTTGGAGGGGGTGGGGGGAGGGGGGACAGGGAGCGGTATTTAGGAATAGAGTCTCAATATCCCACAGTCCTCTGGATCATCCAGAAGTGAGCCCCAGTGGCCTTCAAAGACGAATGTTCTGGGAGCTCATCTTTCTGGTGCAGGACCCCCAAGGAGAGGAGCCTGATGTGAAGCTGGCCCCTCACTCCTTTCAGAGAACCTTTGCAATTGTAATTATTCTCCCAGTAGTGGATCACTCACCATAGGTGTATGTCTTAACTATATTGCAACTTGACTAACTTCCTAGTTATCTCGTTGTGGTTCCTTCTTTATATCTTCAGTTTTGGAAGATCTATTCTGATTGATTCTGGTCTTTCTCATCAATAGTTGTTCCGTAAATAATTGTAATGTTGGTGTGCCTTTGAGAGGAGGTAAGCTCATAGTCTTCCTACTCTGCCAACTTGGCCCAGGGGTGCTATTGTATTCATTTAAAGTTCAAGTACAGTTTAGGGAATTGTGTATGGACACCAAGTTGACAATGAGTAGGCTTGTAATGATTCATTTTATGGATTAAGCTGACCTGATCTACGGAAGCCCAAATATTTGGTTAAACGTTGTTTTTGATTGTCTTTTGAGAGTTGGTGTTTTGGAAAAGTGTTAAATTAGTGAACTGAATAAAGTTGATGGCCAACCATTTGTGAGTTGGAATCTATACCTTCAACACTTGTATTCTTAAGCCTTGAAACTACCATCAGCATTTCTGGGTCTCTACTTTGCAGAAAGCAGAAGATGAAACTTCTTAGAGTCAATAAACATGTGAGCCAATATCTTACAACAGATGTCTTTAGTTACAGATATTGATACATGTTTAGATGGAGATATAGATAGATTTAGATCTATATTGATCTAGATTGATCTATCTATGTATGTATATATATATATAGTGTATATATATGTATAGTGTGTATATATATAATACTCATTGTACATTGTAATATTAGAAAATAAAGAGAAATATCATCTTGCAGTTGTTAACTGTTACCCTCAAATAAGATTGACTTAGAAGATACCATCTCAAATAAGATGAAGCCTTAAAAGTTGATCCATCCTGACAACTCATTTTTCTAATTAACAAATGTATCTCCCATCAATCTTACAGACACGATGCAATGGGATTTTGATTGGATAGCAACACTGTCAGTTATGTTTTCCAATAAAAAAATTTGTAAAAACATCCTCAGTATTTCATCCATTGGAAAAGATGCCCCATCAAAATCTGGATTCAGCTGCCCAACAAGGGAAGGAAAGTATAAAACCTAGAGTGGAAATCTTCAGAATATTTACATCGTGCTATTTAAGTAGAGAACAGAAGTACAGAAACTCCATTTTTATTTGCCTCTAATATCTTGATTTTAAAATGTTTACTTCACTGATTATTTAAAACAGCAGTCATCTCATAGGGTCCCAAACCAAAAGCACTAGCATTTGAAACAGAAATTCTCCTGACAAAGCCTGTTAATCTATGTTTCCACCAGCCCTCCATGTGCTTCTGAGGCCACTATAGTTTGAGAGCCACTATATTTTAGAGAAATAACAACAAAAAAAGTTCTGGTGTTCATACTTACCTAATGTATACTAATAAAATTCTGTCCTAAGTAGTTCACAACTCAGAATGAAAAATACTATTCTAGATTTGATGGTGTTTGTTTTTGCCTAATGTTTGTGTTGATTTTTTGAACATGGTTGTAGGATAATGTTGTCAGCAACTTGTCAGCAGCACAAAGGATTATAAAATGATGAGAAAAACATGTTTATCCTTTTATATAAAGAAAGAGGAACTATAAATTCTTTTAAATCTCCAGGTTTAGAAAATATGTATACCTTGATAATAAAAAGTATTTCTATTATGTTATCAGTGTTTACAAAGGGTGGTTTCATCCAATATCAGAAATGTTCCAGAGAGTGAATGAACTGAGCAAAATTGTGATATTATATTTTATGTATAAAGACCATTAAGTAATGTACATACATCATAGTTTCTTTTTAAAGAAATCTGCAAAATTTCTTCTAAAATGTGGGCTTCATAATGGTTGGGTTTTTTTTTTTTATGTCTTTCCCAAATGCAGCTGAAATGGCATATATAATATACAAAAATGAAAAAAAAAAAAAAACCTGCAACCAAATGCAAGTAGGAGAACATCAATGAAGAGGGGATTTGGGTGAATTTCTGGAAAGCATTAAGTTTGATTTTCTGAAGACATATCAAAGCAACAGAATCTCTAGTTTAGACATGTTTGAGAGAAGGTTAGACAGGAAGCCTGAGTTTCTGACAGACCCCCCCATTGCCTACTTCATACCCACCAAGCTTAAGGAGGACAACACAGATAATACACATGCTGGTAGACTCATAGTTTGATGTCAACCTTTCATTCAAACAAAAGGCCAAGTAGAAAAACAAGTATTTATCATTGCAAAGAAATACGCATCAGTTGCTTGTATTGGCAGTATAGCCTTTTAGTCATAACAGTGTATGAACAAACAAATATTTAGACAACTCACAGGGAAAATCAAAACAATGGGAATGTTATGAAGCAACAAAAATTGGCCAAAGAGGGACATATGCAAAAGCATAGATTGTCTAAGGAGAAATAGTAAAAGTTCCTGGACTGTGAATCATTTACTTTCTCTCTGGGGCTTGGGAATATCCTTCAGGATACAAAAGAGAGCAGAAGATTTGTTCTTGTGACCTGCACTCCATAAATATGTAATAGTGATATTCTCTATAAATATTTATAGTTTGTATCTTTGATCCAAACATCTAATTAACATTCTTCTCCGATATATCCCATGAGCTAATCTTTATGATAAGAAGAACATGATTAATTCACTTTAGGTGTATGATCCTTGAGATTGTCTTGAAAAAACTTTAGGAAGTTGATCTGGCACTTAGCAGCCATCCCAAGCCCAATAATCTCCCTGGACTCATCACTTGAAAACAAGATTATTTCAAATGACAGATGTGAGTAGTTCTATGGTAAGGAACTCACTCTAAATATACGTAGAACAATGGGGAGATTGGACGGTCAGGAATGGACCTGAACATGAATNGACTCATCACTTGAAAACAAGATTATTTCAAATGACAGATGTGAGTAGTTCTATGGTAAGGAACTCACTCTAAATATACGTAGAACAATGGGGAGATTGGACGGTCAGGAATGGACCTGAACATGAATCACTTGTTCATACAGTCTAGAAAACGACAAAAGCTACCATAATATTTAAAAAGTGTAGGGGCACAAAACATGCAAACTCTTGCTCATTTTCATGTCTTTTCCCAGCTAGTCACTGAACACTCTGATATCCTATCATCTTAATGTTATTTGAACTTTGGCAATATGCAATTGAAGAGTCTTGCTTTCAACAAGACAATCTTGTAAACTTAACATATTATTTCTTTTTTTTCTGTCAGTTTCATTACTTTTAAATTGTTGGATGGTCCAAACCATTACCTTCCTATTCTGCTGGTTCTCTTTTCCTTCCTATTCCCATCTCAGTTAAATCTTCATCTCATCTCTTAGCTTTCTGAATTAGTGATATGGGAACATGGCAAGTAAGTACCCTCTTACTCTTTCAGGATTGGCCTCTGCTCACTCAAACACAATCCTGTCTCCATTGTAGACTTAAGTGTACTATGAGTCTTCAGATTGCACAGCTCTACTACTACCAAATACATCATATTCATATTTTTTCAGGGTGATTACAGTATTGTAGTGCTTAATGCATTTATGAAGCCATATTGAGAACATATATATAAAATATTTTAATGTTTTCTTTAATTATTCTAATGTGACATGAATACTTGATTAAATACTATTCTGTGTTTTCTAAAATTTTAATGGCATGTGCACAAATTTTAAGAGGTTTACTAGCACTCCTACCTTAAGTCATTAAAATTCTAGGGTGGTTATAAGTGCAAAGAACTTTGAACACTAACTGTCATATAGCATCATCTAATCTGTATTATTATATGACTGTATTAGTGAAGGAGGACTGATAGTAGTATGAATTCTAAGCATTTCTCTTTACTATTTTTGCCAGTGAGTCTACAACTCTCTTATTTCTTAGGCTGTATATAACTGGATTTAACAAAGGGATTATGACAATGTAAAAGAGAGAGTCCATCATATCCTCATCATCTGCTAGTGCAGATCCAGGGCGCATATATGTGAAGAGAAGAGCCCCATAGTATAAACAGACAGATATCAGGTGGGCTGCACAGATGGAAAAGGCCCTCCTTATGCATTGTAGACACTTCTTTTTCAAAATTGTAAAGAGAACAAGTGTATAAGAGGCAAGAACAATGAGAAGAGTGAATACCTGTATAGACCCAGAGAAAATAAATATCAGTTCAGTTCAGTCATTCAGTTGTGTCCAACTTTGTGACCCCATAAATCGCAGCATGCCTGTCCATCACCATCTCCCGGAGTTCACTCAAACTCACATCCATCGAGTCAGTGATGCCATCCAGCCATCTCATCCTCTGTCGTCCCCTTCTCCTCCTGCCCTCAATCCCTCCCAGCATCAGAGTCTTTTCCAATGAGTCAACTCTTTGCATGAGGTGGCCAAAGTACTGGAGTTTCGACTTTAGCATCATTCCTTCCAAAGAACACTGAGGGCTGATCTCCTTTAGAATGGACTCACCAGATATTTAATGGAAGGACCAGTGCAGGAAATCTTAAACAATAGTAAAATATCATAGTAAAATTGATGTACTATGATGGAATTGCAGAAAGTTCATTAAGAGATGCAACCATGAGGAGATACCCCTTGTGCAAGGTAAGGAACAGCAGCTGTGCTTTGCTGAAGGAGGTGTGAAGAGATACCCCACATCCAAGGTAAGAGAAACCCAAGTAAGACTGTAGGTGTTGCAAGAGGGCATCAGAGGATAGACACACTGAAACCATAATCACAGAAAACTAGTCAATCTGATCACATGAACCAGTTAGCCTTGTCTAACTCAATGAAACTAAGCCATGCCATGTGGGGCCACCCAAGACAGGTGGGTCATGGTGGAGAGGTCTGACAGAATATGGTCCACTGGAGAAAGGAATGGCAAACCACTTCAGTATTCTTGCCTTGAGAACCCCATGAACAGTATGAAAAGGCAAAGTGATAGGATACTGAAAGAGGAACTCCCCAGGT